>JYDO01000148.1:0-110190 GCA_001447755.1 Trichinella papuae | reverse complement strand
AAAAGGACTATTTGAAAGAAAAAACAAATGAGGTTGACATTTAAAATTCAGTCAAAATATAAACTATCGGACAGAAAACGCCATAACAAAAAATTGACTTAATGAAAACACATCTTCGCATGTCTGAAAATTTTCTTAAATAGGAAAACCAAGTAGTTCAAATGAAGCTAATTTTAAGTGAGCGACTTGCAAGCAGAAGCTTGTTTATAGTTAGTTGAACGTGCATGTTAGCTACCGTAAAGGTAATTTTGAAAAGACCATATTTTAATATTAGATAAACAATACGCAGATGGTGTTATTTAATCAAACTTCATTGTACAGAAATTTGACGTTCATTAAATCACCTATTTTCTCAACAAAACATGGAATGAAATGAAATGAAAAATACAATTTCAATAATTATTGTACTCAAAATTTGTCATTCACAAATCACACCTACGATGATACTTCATTCTAATTCTTTGAATATCAATTAAAAATGCTAATTAATTAAGTTACATATGAAATTTCAACAAATCTCACTCTATTCTATTTTCACCTATTCTTTTTCAATTGTAATTTTCAATTACATTGTTAACTGATTATGACATAAAAGTGAAAAAAACTGCCACTTACTGCTAAATGCATCGTCTTCTGATTGTTGATGTTCATGTTCTTTCAATGTTGATTGAAAAATTATTTTTCAGAAATTATTCCAAAAAATAATAATGAATAAAAAGCAAATGAATTGTTTGGAGTTTGATGTTGGTGGTCTTCTGTCAATTTTCCAATGAAAACGCACTGCTTCAATCCACGGACGGCGCTGAACTAAAATTATTTCCAATATGTCAATAAAGCAAATGAACTCGCATGCAAATTTTTATTTTATTCATTTCTGCTGATAAATATGACAAGTGCATATTTTTCATTGCGCTTCAAACTAATGCATTCTGTTTGAGAGAAAATTTAATTGTAGCCCTGACCAGCTGCGGAAACATTCATTTCATCCTTCTTATTAGGCATATTTTAAATATTAGAAATAATATAAATACAAGAAATAAAATGCTTACTCATTTTATATTAAATGCTAACTTGTAAGAAGGCAAAGAAAGCAATGATTTGAAGAAGCAAAGCAATTCAGATTGAGTGACAAATCAGTGAGGACTATTTGAAAATTCAGAAATGACTTTGACATTTAAAATTCAGTCAAAATATAAACTATCGGACATAAAACGCCATAACAAAAAGTTGACTTAGTCAAAACACACCTCCGCGTGTCTGAATTTGAGATTTCAAAATTCAAAAATGACCTACATAAATGGAAATCATCGCAAAGAGCTTTTCACCAAAATATATAAGCACACTAGCTGCATGCGCTGACAAACAAAATTTAAAAATATATTAGAAAATGATGGTAAAGTTTAATAACTTTCTGTATGGAAAACAATATTTTGCTTATTTGTAGTATAGAAAACACTGCGAGCTTAATGCTATTCGATCAATTTTGTTCACAATAAAATTCATCGTCATACACAGGTGCAATTGAAATGTTCGACGTATACACTGCAGTTATATCTAGACGCCTGAGCTTAACAACAAATCAGAATATCAATTTTTGAAACAACTCAACGTTGAACTATATATACTTGAGAATTCTGTTTTACAAGTTTTTCAATTTTTATGCTCATTGAAATCAAAAAATGCTTAACTACTTAAATATACATGCATTCATAGGAAAACACCAGGAAAATATGTTTGAATATTAAATTTTTACCTTGATGCAGTTTCTTTCCTTTGCACTCTTGTCACGTACCGCAACAGTTAATAGAAAATGACTCAAATGAAATATTGACCAGAGGTACATTCGCTTTTCTCTGATTGGTCAGTTATTTTATAACCTTCTTATCTGTGATTTGGCAATCAACATTCTGTATATTACGGTATTTTTAATTATTAATTATATTTCAATAATTTTATTCTTGCAATATACTTTAACTTAATGTTAAGGTAATTTTTCTATTTTCCATATTTTAGCTGTTTGTTTTATATCTGTGCTTTTGATTCTGTTTTGAGAAAATAAAAACATCTAATGCAGTTGCGCAATAAATGTTATAGAAGATTTCTATAATTATGTCATTAGCATAACCCAATAATGAAGTAATTATCTCATTAAATTATGAATAGGACATCAATTTAATCATAAAGATAAGGCACTGAAAACATAAATATAACGATGCATTTTCCATTAACTGTCTGTGAAAGTAAATCTCCCACTCCACCTTGTCTACGGGAAGGAGCTTCGCGCTCCATGGTGGGGCCCATTTTGGTTTCTGCATCCACCATCAGCTTTAAATATTTCAAGTCCCACTCTGGACATATTTGTCATTTCGCAGAACTCATTTATGGCACTTTCATTCTTATTATTTTGCACGTTTATTATTTTTTCTTACTTTTATAAACGTTTTGATTTACTTGTGTTACGTGAATTATTCAACTTTTCAAAATTTAAATTTTAATTGATGTGAAAGTCAAGAGTCGACCAATCAGAAAGGGCTTCAAACTGATGAATTCGCCCAAGGTGTACCATATGCCCGTTGCCCACTTGAAAGCTGTGTACTATTTAAAACATCACAGCTACTTATTATTCTTGAAATTAATTTTCAAACAATTTTTATTTCGTATACCGGAAATTCCTGAAAATTATTGCTGTTTTGTCACTGACACGATCAGAATTCGATGCATTTTGCGTTTGTCGGATTACTATACTTACGTTGAAAAAAATGCTTACTTTCGAAATGTATTGAACAATGAATTCTATACTAGCTTAACAAAAGCAAATCATCTGGAAACCCATTTATTACATTAATAAAATTTTACATAAGAAACTTTATTCAATGGCCCTGCATCAATTAAATTTCACCAAAAGACAATCAAAATCATCCAAAATTTTTATTCATTAGTTTTCCATTCTACTACAGCTAAAGCATAAATTACTCCTCCATACTTTGTTTTGCAGCTTTAGCTTGCTGTTGAAACGCAATCTTCCTCTGCTTAATTTTTGCTTTTCTCTGCTTCGCAGTCAGCTTCCTTTTGTTCCACCTTTAAAATAATGGATTTTAATAAAATCAACTTTACAAATTGAAGAGCATTATCTCATAAAAAATTATTAAAGTATGCATTTTTTCTACAAAAATATATAATACCGTCGTTTCTTAATTTTCGCAGATGGCTCTTTAGCTTTTGGAACATGCTGTGGATTCGCTCGAATAGCAGCATGAGCATTTTTGTACATTTCTGGAATCTACAGAACACAAAAATAGCAATTTCGTGGAAGAACAATTGAAAATAATATTGCAATTACCTGTTCGGGTGTTATTCCTTCTTTAATGTAAGCCGAAAATTGACGCTCGTAAGCTTCTTCATTTTCCTCTTTCAGTTCTTTCATGTAATTCGCAACATGCTGCCCATAAATTCTTTCCTTATGAACTTCAGGATCATACTTCTTCTCGCTAGCATCATAACCAGGAAAACGACGATCCCTTAAAAACGCTTTCAGCTCGCCAATATGTTTATCAAATATTAAAATACAAATAAAAACATACGAATGAGGAATATCTAAACCACCATCAAGAGCTCCTTTCATTATACCAAAAATCCGTGCCCCCGTAGTAGTTCGAGCTAAGCCAACATCAAGAAAACAACGGAACGCTCCGGGTTTTCCCTCCTCGCTTTCTACATTGTAATCTTCACCAGTCACGTCATTAACGCCACTATATATTCCATCTAGTTTCAACTTTTTCAAATGCTATAATTAGTAAACAAATTACAAAAACTAATAAAAAAGCGTAATTGCAAAAAAGCTAGGAGTCATTATAAAGCTTACTAAAAATATTACCTCACTAAATAAAATATAACAACATAATAAAAGCCAACTAAAATTATACAAACAATGCTTTTAGAGTCCATTATTAAGTAAACAAAATATTTCATTATTCATAAAATATTACAAAATATTTTTACTCACACGTCGAGCAAGCAAAAGTCCGGTACAATACGCAGCCGCATAGTTCGTCAAACCCAGCTTAATACCATACCTCGGAAGTTCATGTGAATACGCTGCAGTAACAACCACATCTCCACCAATTTTTGCGTACGCAATCTAACAAAAGCATTTTTACGCCGTAAATTTCACGAATGTTTACGTTTAGAGATGTTTTACCTGCGCAACAATATCCTTGTTAGTTATTCTGACGATCAATCTATATTTTGGAGTGTTATACTTATTTTTATCTTGAACTACCAAATATCGTCGAGCATGATAATCCGTTTTTCCTTCTAAATGAACAATATTTTAAGCAATACGTTAAAATACTTCAGAAACGTTACGTCTTCGTCGTCGAAATTTCACTTGATAACGTTTGAAATATGCCTTGTTCTTAATAACTTTTACAAATCCCTAAATAAAAAAGTGCATTTCAATTATTTACATCTGATAAATTTTTTATAACATACCATCCTAAAATAATCCAACACAGCAGTTAGATGAAATACAGTATGTAATCGTGTTTGATAATAAAGTACAAATGTTTTAAGAAAACGACGTTTTTGTAAGTGTAGCTTATTTTATTATTATTAATATTTAAAATAATTACAAAAAAAGTTCGAAATATTTTATAAATTGTGAAATATTTTATTTTAATGGCTTAATTTAATTTTGCATATTAGAATATTTTTTGACACTTATTAAATTTGCTTGTTAGGTGATCAAATTTTACAACTAAAATTTGATTATATCAGATGTACAGCTATTTCGTATTTTTAGGTTTTAATCATCATTAACAAAGTCAGTTAAAGGCAGGTTGACAGATGGCTAATTTAAACAGGGGTAGATTCGATGTTGACATCAAAGGCATGCCGCATCGAAATTTGATTCTGATTTTCAAAAAAAAAGACAATAGTGCAAATTTATAACTCTTCAAATAAAGCTTAACATAAAAGGAAAATAAACCTATAAAAAAAACAATGTTTGTAAGTTTTAAAACTTTATATCGTCAATATGCTTTCGTCAATGTCAAGAACTTTGCATGCTTGCGATAAGTGTGCCTGCCGATGACGAAATTTGTAATTGTTCAACAAGCAAATATTTCTATTACACATCCATGCACACACGTTGCTATGCAATTTGCTCAGGTGAGTAATATTTTATAGATGAAAGAGATTTTTTTTTTCTTTTATTATAAAATTGTAAAGTTGATGAAGTATAGAAAAGCATGGATTGATAAAAAAAAAAGAATAAAAATTGAAAATACCAACGTATGGAGCAATTTTTACTTTGAAAAGTGTAAAAATAAAAAACAACAGTTCACTCGTTGAGCTATGCCAATCAATGCATACAAATTCAATTAGGCACAAGTAGAGCTTGAGCGATATGTCATGTGCTTTATTCTCTCAATTGTAAAGCTTGTTCAGCCAGCGTTTGACCATACTGTGCAAACGATTCAGAGTCGACTTCAGACAACTTTTCACGTTTTGCAAGAATTCTTTCGCGTGAACACCAATTCCATTAAAATTTAAATTTAAATAATGTAGCTATTGAATCTGTTTTCAAACGATAACAGAAAACAAACAAAATAACAACAAAAAACAACAGAACAGACAAGCAAATAATCTGCTGTTCAATTTCGCTTAGCAAATCGCGAAGGATCTAATATTGGCGTACTGGTAGATCGAGTAATGTGCAATTCTGAATAAGATGGAGGTGGTGCTTCTTGATGCATTTTTACCGCTTCTTCATAATTCGGTGGCACATCCAAGCATACAGAGGAAACGTATTGCATTTGATCCACATTGCAAGTTGTACTATTGTCCGTGGCTAATGTCCTACTGGGCAAATGTTGCAAATCTCTTTCCACAAGCCACGTTGGGCAAAAAAAGTGAGATGAATTGTGATACATGCAGAAGAGGCAAAGAAAAATGTAAAAGCCGACGCAAACAAACACGACGGTGAGGTCGATGAATAGGTCCATCATGGACTTGCCGTACAGCAAACAAATCACAATTGATGTTGATTACGCATATACATGCGTAAGGTGAAGTGGTATTGATCAAACAAATGTAAATGTTAAAAAAAAAAAAATTAAAATTAATAATAAAAAAAAAACTAAGCAAATTAAAAATACGAAGCAAACGGTGTAGTGGAATATAATCGACTCGTTGTTGTGATGTCAAACAAGCTGGAACAACAAGCTGACTGGCTTGTAAAGTTCAGGGGAAAAAAAGTCACAGTCAACACCAAGCATTTAATTTTGCATCACCCACGTATCTCATTATCGTGAACCGATGTTTACTGGAGTGCCTAGAAATTTTTCGATAAGAACTGTTCAAAAATTCAACATACCTAAGCATTGTATAACTTCTAAATTCAAGCTCAGTTGCTTTACTAAGGCAAGCCTGAAAAATCAAATGCATATATTATTATTAAAGTATCATTAAATAATTATATTAAATAAATATTTTTCCATGATGAAAACAAAGAATAAATAACTTGATTAAAATTTCAAAAAGAAAAAAAAAATACATCATAACATTTGAGGAAGCATATATATTTTATTGCTTGTATTGTGAAACGGATGCAAAATGGAGTAAACTTGGCCAGATGTTGTGAAACCGGCTTTAAAAACTAAGCTTGAGACCAGATTGTAAAATGGACATGCCAAATTGTCCGTTCATCACAAAATCAACAATACCTGTCCTAGTAATACGTCATTTTCCTGAAATTTGCTATCAACAAACACAACACAACACAACACTGTCCTAAATCATGCTTCACCATCGCTCCATATTATTTATATGCTTTTAAAAAGAAATGAATTTATTCCACCCTGCTTAGATGAATTTAAAATTCCACCACCAACGTCAACTTTATCATCTTATCTTTTATTATCATAATAAATAAACAATGCTTTCACTTTTTGTTGCAACATTTCTACACTTACTACAAATAAATAATAATAATAATAAAAACTTTCAAAATTTTGCATTAATATTTTAAGCTTGTCAATGTAATTTTTCAATAGTGTTGAAAAGTTGCATTTGGAAAATATATTTTTCAAAAAGTTCAACCAACAAATAGAACAAATAAGGTATTGTTTATTTTTAAAATTTAAAAAAAAAATGAATAAACAATTATCATTTTACAATATTTCTTTCATTTATTCAACGTTGATTGTTTCAGTTGTGCATTTTTGTTTGAAGTATTTTCTTATCAGATGCAAATATTAATGCCATAATTTGTACATTACAAGCAGGAATTATTATTTTGATGTCAATACAATTTACATCTGCATTGTGCTGTATTCAAACTTTTAGACAACAAGTTCATGTGATAATAATTTGCCAAGTAGGTAGTGATAGAGTTATTTTTGTTTTGATTTTATGAATCTTGTTTGTTGTTTATCAACTTTTATTACAAATATTATTATTATTATTATTCGTGTATAATAAATTTGTTTTCTATGTGAAAAAAAGCATAATAAACATTTTATTTTAATGATTCAGTGATTTTTTTTTATTGAATAATTTTTACTCTTCCGCTATTATCATTCTACATGTATTCTTCATTTTTGCTTGATTGAAATTAGTAAACAACTGTCAATGTGTCACGTTTTCTGTCAATTATACAATGCTTTTATAATTTATCATTTTATTTAACACTTCATCGATACAATTAACCTCAAAAAAGGTACAATGACTTGAAGTTTGTATTTCATTTGCTTCAAATAATATATCTGGTTACCACTTGTCGACATGGGTTATATATTATACTCAAAATTCATGTTATACTGTGGAAATTCAGGAGCAAATATTATTAAATATTAAAGCTGTGACATGCAATGTAATGCACTGAATAAATTTGTGCATTTTTTTTACCTTCTCAAGAAAAGTAAAAAAAACAAAGTATTATTCTGAAATCCCTCAGATTTTACTGTTATTATATTATATGCAAATAATGAAAAAACATTCGTAGCTCTCAAGTACATACAGATGTTAATATTACATTTTTTAACCTTTTTTTCTAGATTAAAATGTAAGAAGTAAAACTATGATTAATTCCAATGAAAACGGTAATTTTATTTTATAAATTTGTTTTTACTTGTAATTTTTTGTATTTTATTAATAAATATTCTAGAAATTGACAATTATTTCTTACAGAATAAATCTTATAAAATCTCATGCAATGTTGTGCCAATAAAATCTCTTAAAAACACTGATTACTGTAATAAATTTTATTTTAGTTGCAATGATTAATTAATGAAGTTAAAAATTCACAAGGACCTTTTATTGCTAATGAAAATTAGCCATGAAATATTTTTCCATTCTAAACAAACATGTTACAAAAAGATTGAAATTCAACTGCTGCTTTGCTATCTCTTTTAAATTTTGTCACGAATACATTATAATTTAATTTTTTTATTATTTTATCGGAAAAAATAGTATTAAATTTTAAAACGAGATATTATTTTTAAAATACTGTAAATTTTTTAAAAAAACTTCATTGTCACCACGTACGGTACAGCATTGCATCAGTTCAATAATTGCAGACTGGATTTTTGCCAGTATTATTATTATTATTAAAAAAGAATTTGATTTACTTCGTCTGTTTTAAAGCTAAAATTTAATAAATATGTATATGCTGAATTTTAAACTTTTTTTTCAGTTGCAGTGTCATATACGAAGATAAAGATGAGTAACATATGCGGAGGTGTCAAAGAGGAAAGAGAACCTACAGAAGCAGAAATGGCAATAGCATTGGGTTTGAGATCTGACGTGGAGAATCAATTGAATAGAAAGTTCAAGCATTTTCGTCCAGTATCCATTCGTACGCAAATTGTCGCAGGCATCAATTACTTTTTCAAAGTTATGGTAGATGAAGATGACTTTATTCATCTTCGGGTTTTTAAAAATTTACAAAATGAAACTCAGTTGCACGGCGTACAGCATGGTAAAAAACATTCTGATAAGCTCGAATATTTTTAGTTAAACTCACATTTTGATTTCTCGATGTTTGCTTTGCATTATTATTCTGGTTATTCACGTTATTGTAATATTACCCATTTTAATATATTTTTATTGTTGCTAATTTGAAGAAGTTATATGATTCAATCGTTATTATCTGCAAAACATTCATAAGAAATGATGTAAGTGATTGTTTTTTGAAAAAGGTGAATACGATATATTTATCAGTATGATAATTTCACAAAACTAAACTGATAGTCATCAAACTGTCAGCAGTTTTTGTTTGTTTTACTTACGGTATATTGATTTTTGTAAAATTGATGGTATTTAGATTTGTTCATGTTGTAAATTTAAATGTAAAAGTAAATTTTAACGAATTTATTTTTTAATAGTTATGAATAAATTTCATTTCGTTCTTTGCAGGTTTCTACATTAGAAAGAAAATGAAACATATTCATTTGCGACATACTGAATTACAATTAATGAAAAGAAAGCTCTCTTGTTATACCTATTTAATGATCACTTCTCTGTTATCAGTTTCTTACGTAATTCTTTGCTTAGGGTTTTTCTCTAGTACAGTAACATACTAATGATTCTTTCTGAAGTAACAGAATGCTTTAAATGTGAAAAGCTTTTCAATATAAGCTTCAAAATGAATATAAATTACAGCAGAGCTAGTTATCTTGCTAAATGTTTGATTAACCAAAAAATGTAATTTTAACACTGATTAAACTGATAAAACGGTTTACATCTTCGATTCATTAATAAAAAAGCGTAAAATTGTTTTCGCTGCATAACTAATTCAACAATAAATGAAGTTTTTAGTTCATCAAATGGAATCGGAGCGTTAAAACAAGTGTTCACTTCGTTTATTGTTCATTGCCAACATTACTTAAAAGGTGCGTAAACACTGCTGACATTATTACTGATCATCAGCTTTAACGAATGTTTGTTTCAAAATATAATTTTGAATTTATGTAAAAAAGATTTTTTTAAAGTCTTTCACTGTGCAATTTAAAAGGATTTCACAGTTTATGGTAATATATGAAAGTCTTAAAGTTATAAATTATTTTAAATGTGATATACAAGAGTGTCAGAAAAATATTTAACAAAATTATCTTTAATTTGAAGCAATTTAAAATATTGCCGTGTCGCGGCGTTTCAGAATTGTCAACATTTTAGCTTGACATAAGCAAATTGTCATACTGTGTATCATACTACATATAAAATGTTTGTTTCTAATGATTTTGAACTGATATGTAATCATGCAACGTACGGTCAAAATGAAATGTGAAAGAGCTATTTAAGCAGATCGTAATTTAAGTTTAATAATACCAAAAGAATTAAGCTACATGAAAAATCATATTTTGTAATGTAGGTAAAAATCATACTGTAACAAGATGCATTGTATGAAAACTAACACAAAATTTATATTAATGGAAATATTTTAAAGCATATTGCATAATTTCAATATTCAAGCGAACTTCAGTTGAACTTTGTTTTTATTACTACGTAAAGGCTTTTAAATATCCAAATGGAACGATTGCGGTAGAACAACGTTTGGACATTTTATTTGCACAACGCTCTAGAGATGTTATGATTAAAATTCAACTCAAAAGAAGTGAACACTGAAAAATTTTTTAATCGAAACGAGCAAAAATTTATAGAGAGTGCACACAAATTTTGTTTAGCTGCAAATTTAATTTATAAAATTATTATATAAAACAATATAATTTCTAATATATATCTTTAATTTAAATATTAATACTTTACTAATAAAACATTTAAGTTAAACTGCTACGACATATTTTTCATTGTTTATCAAAAATTTGTTTGGAATGCAAGTTGTATTACAGTCTAATAAGTACAGTAAACCAGATGTAATATCTGAAATTGTATGAAGAAATGGCGTTTCCACCTCGTTTTGGCATGCCTTCTATTGCTCAGGCTACGTTTGTTCCAACTTATAATGCTGTCCCAGTTGGTACGTTTTTAAGTTAATGATGGCGTCGGTATTTTCAGTTTTATTGTTTTTGCATTTACTTCAGTTCTGCCAACAACTGCTCATTATTTAATGCCGACGCTTGCCAACAGTGGTGTAGTTCGAAATGTTGTTCAGAAAACACCTCCACCAGCTCCACTAACAAAACGAGTACCGATCATAGGCCTATCATTTTTTGAACTTTGTATTTACTGTTAACAATTTTAGCAAGAGATACTGATGGAAAAGCCTCCCGTGACAACTGTTTTTGTGGGAAATATTAACGAACAGGCCACCAACGAAATGATCAAAGCAATGCTGGTGAAATGCGGTAATATAATTAGCTGGAAAAGAATTCAGGGGCCGAATGGAAAGTTTCAAGCATTTGGGTTCTGCGAGTATGATCATCCGGATTCAACATTGAGAGCGCTACGACTACTGCATGATTGGCCTTTAGGAGATAAAAAGTTGGTGGTAAGTAATGCATATTAGATGATTTATATAGTTTAAGTTGTTTTTTTATTTATACTGTTTTTGATTTTATATTTTAATAATTTGTTTTAGTTGAAATGTGATGAAAAAAATAAGTGTATGTTAATTGACTTCATTAACAAACGAAGAAGTCTATACAATAAGCCACCGTTAAAGATGGAAGGAGATCAGTTACCAGCAGATGATGAAATTAGAAAAGAAGATGAAATGTTTCGAAAGGCATTAAAAAATTTAGTTAAAGAAATGGCACCTGAGCTTTTCGAAGGAACATCAAGTATGCATTTTTAGTAATATTTCTATTTTTTTGTTGAAAACTGCTATTTTTTAGAATCTCACGTTCCGAAATCTCCTACTCTTACTGGCAAAGGAGGAGTAAGTTGGTTGTTCATATTAATTAGCATATTAAAAGATTTTAAATAGGTATATTATTAGGTGAAGAAAAATTTTTATGACTGTTGTTTATTTGATTGAAAAAAGAGAGTGCTTTTATAAGTACTTTAAGAAATTCATTTTATTATGTTGATGAGAATGTATTTTTTCATTTAAACTCGATATTGATTGTTGTATTTTTAACTGCTTAATAAATTTGTAGAATTTGGATATCGAAAGTTTGGATCGTGATCGTAAGGAATATATTGCAAAAGAAATTATTCAGTTTCGTGAAGCCCATAAAGTAAGCCATTTTTTGTTTATTTAATTGGTTTTGTTAAATTTGTGCTTGTAAAAATGTATAAAAGTAAAAGCTTCAGTGCTGAAAGAAGTTAAAGTTTGCATTTACTTATTATTTTTTTTTCATGTTCAACATTTTATAATTAATGGGATATTTTGTTTCCACTTTCACGTTAGAATGTTTAATATTTGACTAAGCTATTTGGCATCGGTAATCCTTGAACTCTGATGCAGATGCCTTTAACGATTGATTGATCGCACCACTGAAACCGAAGTGCTGTGTTTTTCTCTCGCGCATCTTTAGTCTCTCGACTAAATTGGTAAGTTTGCCAATGAGATAATTTGCCCAAAAAGAACATGTTTAATAGGCTTTGTGCATCGCTGAATTTCAGCATCAATTTGGAGTTTTTTTGTGAAAAAATTTTCCGAGTTTGCTTCACATTTCTTAATTCATCATCTCCATTTTCATTGAAAAAATACAATGCCAGATCAACGTTGCGCAGATTAAGTAAATATTTGCTGTGCTTTTTAATGTGATGTTATTATTATGCTAGTAATGCAGAAAGATTAGATGTGTCTAGTCGGTAATGAAATCCTTCGTTGGATGCGACTTCTGTCCTGCAATTTCCATTTATTATTGCTGTAAGTATTTTCCAATATATTCTATTAGCGAGAGAGTAAATATGACAGTTAAATTTCAATTGCATTTTTATATTGTTATTTCTTGAGGTATCTTTTTGTTTGTGGGTACAATATTTAGCGACAACACTAGCATGTCTTTATGTATAACGTGTATAACATTTATGTTTTTATAAGTTGGCATAACAACTGGATGGAAAGAAAATTAAGCAGTTAAGCTTGTGTTTGTATATGTTGTTTCTACTAATGTGATTTACACTGCCTGTTACTTTCATTAAAAAAATATACGCATTGGTTGATTGATTGATTATAGGCATATTTTGCATTTTTCAAAATTTTATTTAAACAGTCTCTCCTTTTTAGAAAATAGAAAATCATTTTGTCAAATTTGGGGTACTTTAGATTGTTCTGCTAGAATTACTGGTATATTTTGTAGATGATATTGTAGATGTTATATCTTAGATATTTATTTTGTTACATTTTGCATTGTGCACAGCATAACCTGCCAATAATAGCGACGAGCTTTTTCTTCGCCGAATTTTAACGCGAGGTATGGATTTTCATTTAATTTTGCCTTTTTCGTATGCGTAAAATAAGGTAGGGCATCGAATTCAAAATTCAAGCTGAGCAGTTGATTTTTTTCTAATCTTGGAAAGATCCGAAGACAGCTCCTGCTTGCAGGTATGATTTTTCATAATTTGGCTTTTGATTCGCGTACTTGTTTTATGTAAGTATATGTTTTTTGCGCTTTATGAGGCCTGCATTTTGGGAAATTTATGTTATTCATGACAGCGTCAGATTTGACTGTTTATTTGCTGATTGATTATTAGCAATGAAAAAAAAAGTCAGTGTTTGCCATAAGTGATTAATCTTGCAGAATGGAATTCGACGAGTGCTGAACTGTACAGATTACGTAAGCAAATGCAAAACTAATTATTGTTTTAGCTTGTAATATAGATTTCAATGCGTAAGTGCCAGCTCTTATTTATGAAAAAAAAGCATAATATTGCTTTCGGTTTCCTTTTTTTTTATTTTTAATTGGAAGTATATTCCTAGCATTTAATTGCTTTTTTCTTTGCAGGATGATAAAGAAGCTCGTTTGAAGGGAAAGTCAGTTTCTGTTGATGTGAATGAAAAGAACGAGCGTTTTCTTGAAAGACCATCTTCTCCTTTGGAAACTGACAGACGAGTGTCTACAAAATTCGAACGAAACTGTGCTCCCGATAATGCTGATGCAAAAGTTGGTGAAGCCAAAGGACGTAGGCGAGGTAGCAGTCCAGAAACTGGAAGCCGTCGAAGACGTTCTCCTTCTGCTGACAGGTTTTCAACGTTATATTTTGTTTAGATTATTTATTATTTATTAATTTATGCATATTTTTTAAATATGCATATGCAGATTGTTGGAAAGTAATGAAGATGCACGCGAAAGAGAAAAATTAGAACGCAAAGCCAGGGAAAAAGAAAAGAATTATTTGGAAAGATTAGAAAAGTTAGAAGCCAGAGAAAAAAGGAAAGCGAAAGAACGCCTCAAACAAGCAGAAAAGGAAAAAAGACGAAAAAAAGAACAAGTAGTTTTTTTTAAGATTATGTTATAAAATTTATTTGACGTTGTTTTGTTTATTTTCTAGCTGGCAGATATTAAAATTATGCAAGAGTTTCTTGAAGATTACATTGATGAAGAGGGTGATTTGGAATTTTATCAGTATGTTTTTTTTTTGATAATAATTTTATTAAGTTTATATTTGATTTCGCATTGAATTTTTATTTTTTTCAGGGGCAAATCATTACTGCTAAGGAAAGATGCAATTACAAACGAGATGGAATGGGACGCACTTGATAGACTTCGCGAAGCAGAAGAAATTGCTTTAATTCGTCGTAAGCTTATAGAGGAAAATTCAAGTAAAGATTCGAATGAGGTAAAATATTTCAAAACGCAAAGAATTTGGATAGTATTGCGTTATTAATTATTGTGCATGTAGACAAAAATAATGGTGGAAGAGCTGCCGGTGAATCCTGTGAAATTGGAAGAGCGGCAACATATTTTTTCAGAATGTGAAACGGCGGATAAAGCTGATAATAATGATGTAACAGATGAGGTGGATTCCGCTGTCACAAGTATGTATGCTTGTGTGAATATTCGTTGGCTGTTGTTCTATAAAGGGATTTTTTGCAGAGGTGAAAAAAGAGACGGTTCAGATTCCAACTGTCTTTTTACCGGCACAAGCAGAAAACAGTCAGCCTATTGGTTTTGCTGGCTTAAAGCTAGGCTCTGTTTCTACATCGACGAATACTGCAGCGCCTATGCCATTGCAGCAGATGTTTAATGAACCGGATGAAGAATTTTCAGTTGTTAAAACGTCTTCTCGAAAGCTTGTTCCATTGGAATATACTGAAGAAGAAAAGCGTGTCCTGGAGATGCCGAACATGCACACCCAGATGTCTGCTGAAGAGCGTAAGAAATATGTGAAAAGTCTTATTGACAAGATCCCCAGTTCTAAAGAAGAACTTTTCAAATATGAAATTCATTGGGAATACGTTGACCAAGTATGGATCATTTTTCTTTATCTTGATATCCACTTATACATGTATGTCTATATTTCTTTTTGTAGTTGCTCATCGATCGTCGAATAAAACCGTGGATCAGTAAAAAAATAATTGAGTACATTGGGGAAGAGGAAGCTAGTTTGGTAGATTTTATATCTGAAAAGGTTCTTGATAGATCAACACCACAAGGTTTATTAGATGATATTTCCATGGTATGTTGATTTGTTTTTTTTTGAAATATTTCACGTTTTAAAATATTTCTCTAATAATTGTCCAATTTATAGGTATTGGATGAAGAGGCTGGAGTTTTTGTGGCGAAATTGTGGAGATTGCTGATATATGAAATTGAAGCTAAGCGAGTTGGCTTGACTAAACTTGAACATTAATTTATTATTTAGCTTTACAATTTAAATTGAATTTTCTTGAATTGGGTGAAGCATTGCATCTCGTATGTGCAAATAAATTTATTCAAATAAAGTTTGTTGTTTGTGGCAAATTTACTTTCTTAGAAACTGCAAAAAAATTGTTTAAATAGTAAAAAAATGATTTTTAAAGTAATCAAACATAGATAAGTTGACTGTGAAAGTTTTTATCAAACGAATTCGGCCTTGAGGTGCTGTGCAAGAGAATTAAATTATGCTTTATTAAAATTGAAATACTGAATTTTGTTAAACTGTAATATTGGTGCAATGCTAGATTATTGAACTGTACTATTACAATAAAGAAAATGAAGGATGATATTGAAGCACTAGTGTGGTACATTATGAGAAGAAAATTTGCTGAAAGATTATATTTTTATTTTAAATTTATTTTAAAAACAAACATGTAAAATGTATATTATTAAAAAGAAAAGATGAACGTTACATATTTGTTATTAATACCTGATTTTCTTTAAATACTGTAAACGTATATTTTCATAAAATAGATTTGTATTTAGAATTAATTAATTTCTGAAAAAATAAAAATGTCCGAATGAATTTTACAAGATTTGTTATATTCGTTGTAATTAATGTTTTCACTGTATTTCTTTCGAGCTTCATTTTAACGGTTTTGATTCGATATTGTTTTGTTTCCGATTTGCACAATGTGGAACTGCCATTAAATTTCATTTTTGAAACTTGTGAAAAGTACGGTGTATGCTCTTATCCAATTGCAAATGTGTCGCTGCAAAACAAAAATGGCCAGTCGTTATTTGAGGTTGATTTTTATTACGATGTGTTGTTCGAATTGACCGTGTTTCCTGACTCTGTCAGACCCACATCTGGCATGATTATGCTCATTGTTCGATGTTACAGTCATGAAAATTTGCTCACTTACAGCTTTCCGAAAAGCACAATACTGATTTATCACCCCTGGCCATGGCGATGGATCAGGATGTTTTTTAAATTGCCGCTTTACGTTGTTGGCTATTGCAACGAAGAGCAAACATTCAGTATTAATTTGTTGGAAAATTTTCACTTTTCTAATGCTCATTTTTGCACCAAAATTTCCGTAGAGCTGCAAAACACAGAGATGAATATTGTTCGCTCGTCAATTATTCTGCAGCCGTGTGTTAATTTGTTTTTTCACTTTTTGTTCCGATGGCCATTCAGCTCAATTCCGTTGCTTTACATGTTTCTGTGCGCTTTGTTCACTGCTGTTTCATTGTTTTTGTGGATTTATTTAATAGCAGTTAAAGTAACTGAAATCCAGCATCCCACTTACAAAGAGAATATTGCTTTTTCAATTTGGATGAAAAATCGACCGGCGATAAAATTAAAGACAGAGTGATATATGTTTTGTTTTGTTGGCGACTGCGAGATTAAAACGAGAAAACAATAACATTGCTTATTTAAGAAGTTTAACATTTTATTCGATAAAATTATTCGATGATTATCATTATTTTAATGTTTGGTATATTTTTGTTAAAAATAATAATACACTTTACAGTGATGGATAATTTTTTATTTGACAATCCTGAACCATGTCCCGGTTTGTATTGCGGTCGTCAAGTTATTGCAGATGGAAACTATACAGAATGCGGAGTAAGTATTCTTTTTTCACTTAATGCTGAAGGCTAATCATATTACTGAATATATTTATTGGCATGCGATTGGGGTACTCGTGTAAACGAAAGAGGCATTTGTGCACCATGTAATGGTTATCCAGATGTTTATGATTGGCTTTATTTGGGTTTTATGGGTTTTTTGCCATTTCTACTCCACTGCGCGTCTATCAAATTTACATCAGCGCAAACCAGGTAAAGCAAAGTTTTTTTTAACTGTTTTGTTTATATATTTTTTGAAAATAATGCAGTTGAACAATTTTCAATTTTTTAATCAATTCAAATTTCTTTTATTTGTATATTTATTTGTGCGTGCTTTATGATCTGTGAACTTGAAAAATTAATTTTATTAGCATATAAAGGAAAACTTTGCAACTAATTAAGAAACTGTTAGTTATCATCAGTCGATTATATTGTTATTGTATATTGAATTTTTCATCCTGTAGAATGTAATCGATAATGTTACAAATCTGAGTGACAAATGTTGCTTCTTTGAACTTTAATATTTTTTCTTTTGAACCACCATTAAAAATCTTCTCAAATTTAATTTTAATTGGCTTTACTTTGATAATGTTTTATTTCATTTTATTTTATTTTTTACTTTTCTATTTGTCAGGGATGTTCGAAACGTGGTACTACCGCAAATCGCAGCCGCTTTTGTTGAATGTGTTTTTCCGGCTATTTTGAGTTTATTAATTGTCGAACCAAAAGGAAGCTTAAATTTTTACACTTGTGGGGTGCAGAAGCTTCAAGATTGGTATCCTGTATTTTATAATCCGGTGATTGATTACACCAAAACGGTTCATTGCACTCAAGAAGCAGTTTATCCATTGTAAGGAAAAAGTTGTAGTTTTCTTATTAAATTAACAGGTTATTTATTATTTCAGGTATTTTTTGCCATTTGTGTATTATCTGTTTTCGTTGCTTTCACTTTCGATTGTTCATCCTATTGTGGTTTGTGTTTTCAAATTGAAGAAAGAAGGCGCTAGCGGTGCTATTTACGCGGCATTGTATTTTTATCCGGTTTTGATTATTCTGCACTCTGTGTTGTGCGGATTAATTTGTAAGTATATGCATGTTTTGTTTTTTTTTAATATTAATATGAATAGGGTTTTTTTCTCAGATTATGCTTTTCCTTATATAATATTGTTTGCGGCGATTTGTCTCAACGCAATGCATTTGGCTTTGTATGAAACGCAAACACCGATCTGCATATTGAATGATATGTGGCGGAAAAAGCAAAATTTAGCTGTTCTTTGCGTATTGATTTATTTATATTTGTACGGTATATTGTCTATTAGTAGATTTTCATCATATTGGGTGTACAACGTGATGCTTCTATTTATTCCGGCTCCGTCGATATTCTATGTACTTACTGTAAAATTTACACATCCACACAGGTTGAACATGATCATATGAGGAAGAAATTCTGTTTTTTTTTTATTTGATGCATTCAATCAGTGAATAAAAGCTTATTTCTAACCAATGTGACTGCCCTTTTTGGCGACCACCTTCAAATGTTCACCTTGCAAATATGGATTGTTGCGTAATCGTCGTAACGCAGTTGCTGTTTTCGATATAGCAAAACTGCCACTGGTATCTCGACGCTAAACCAAGAAAATAATATTAATATAATAGTGCAAAAAAAAGGAGAACTTATTGATTTTTTTACCACTCGACGTTTGCTGTGAAATTTTTTAGCTACCAAACCTTTGTGTTGGCCTTCAATGTTCTGCGATGGAATGGAAGAAAAAAAAATGAAGAATATGCAAATGACGAGTGAATTTGAATTTTGAAAATTTTGCTTATTTTACCGAACTGGCTAGCAACGCTTGCAGGGCGTCGTCGAATTCGCTCAAGCTGTCCTTGACAGTCTCTGCGGCGCGCAAATGATGCGCAGGACAAGTGAACATGTGATCCTCGTCGCACAAGCAATCTTGATTTGTTTGATAGACGCGCGAAAATTCAGCCGTATTTTCGAAATCTTCCAAACAACCATCTTCGGCTGAGAAAGAGGAAATTAATTTGAAAATTTGAATAAAATAATTAAACAGTTAATTACGACAAACCTGTCATGCCAGGCGGACATGGATTTGGAGGATCACAAAAAGCCGGGAGAATGGCGTCGGTTTTCACTTCCACTTTGTTTGGTAACAGGCCTTCTGGCAGTAGGTATTGTTGACCTTCACCGGCTCCTCCTGGATTTTTAAAATTAATAATTTATGACCAATGAGACGGTTGGATGGGCGGATAAATAAAAATTGCATGCATGCGTGGGAGGGCAGGGGGTGGATACATACCTTGCATGTAAATGTGTCCCCATAGGTTTGTTTGTTCTGGCCATTCTTTGTCACGATGACTTGGACCGAATTTCAAATCATCCCCGAACAAAGCCGATGCTGCGTCGATGTTGTAAAAATCCAACGGATCAGATGCAATACTGATATGAATGACGGCGACAAGCGCCAGAACTGTTGACAAGCTCAACCGTTTCCACATCGGCTTTGCCAAAGCGCAGAAAAGCGCACAGCCAAAATCCGAACAAGAACAACTAACTACACGTCAATACAACCAAGTCTTTCTGTGTCTCTGTAAGCGTCCTGATGCGCGTCTGTGAGGAAAAATCGAAATTGATGTCAAACTTTCATCAGTTGTCGAGCTCATTGAAAACTTTATTGATTGAAATTTATTGATCTTCTCCACTGTCTTATTGTTGTTATATAACTTCACCACTAGTTATCGGCATTTCCTTGAAAATCAATTAATTTCAACTCATAAACAATTGACCACTTCAAATCAAATTCACTCTCAACGTACATTCAATACATTGAAATTTATTTTTTTTAAGAAAGAACATTCATAATTATTATTTCTGATTTATTTCCAATTGAAATTTTTTATTATTGATATTGTCAATTTAAAATTTACATTTATACTTTATTTTTAGATACTGTAACATATTGTACCTTATTGATTTTATTTCTGTAATTTTATTAAATATTTGACAATTAAGTTATTATTTTTAAAAAAAAATTTCATCTTTAAAATTGCAGTATTAATCAATTCTTTGCAATAATAAATTCTCTTTCAAAATGGAAAGATTAGATTTTTGTGTAAAATTGTAATAAATGAATGCCAGTTAAATATTAAACAATAAAAAAAAATTCTTTTTAAATTGAAAATAATTTTCAGTATATTAATAATTGAATTTTGTTCATTTTAAAAGTTTTCAACTTCAAGTGATATTGTAATTGTTAATAACTGTAATGATAATAATAATTCGCAAGTACGTTAAATGCGAAAGTTTGATCAGTTTGCAACATAAATTTTAAAGTTACATTGGAAATTTTGTTTGACAATCGAAATTGAATGAATAAAAGAAAGAGCAAAAACAATTTGCTTTACAATTGTTCATCTGAAAATGATGTACGTATATGTTATGACATTTCATGTAAATTTATGTTTCTGCTTGAGCAATTTGAAATAGCAAGTTGTATTTTATTATTGTACAAGTGCTTTTCGATATTTTATGTTCTGCTTGGTCAGAATGATGTGTATTTAAGTTGAGCGATAAGATAACGTTTTGCAGGTTTTCAATTTTGTTAAGCATGTTTAAAGGAAAAATCGCATGGGTTGAAGAGTTGAATTGATGTAGTTGTGATGTTGTTTGTCATCATTATGAGTAAGGATGTTGTTGGAAATTCAGTTTCTGCCTTGTTTAGAAATTCACCAAAGCAAATATGCGCGTTATCTGTTAGCTGAATAATGTTTACTGTTTCTTGCCTATCGCGTGCTTAATAGCAACGTTTAATAATAATGCTTGCCAGTGGAACAAAGAAGCAAAGTAGTTTAAACCAATGATGAATGCTGAGTTGAGTGAAATTGAGATGCGACCGCTTCAATTGATGCATAGAAGTGAAAACGATTCAGGAATAGAATATTACATTGAAACGTGTAGTATTTCGGAAAATCACAAAGTGGAAAAGTCTGAAAGTGATTTTCCAACGTTGTGCTTTCTTGCCATTCCGTTATTAGCTTTGAATGTTGCCGTTGTTTTAATCATCGTCATGCTAAGTGGTAATACTTTTTAGTGGCATTTTTGAATTGTTTTTTTTTGATGTGAAATTATTTGTTAATTTTGAAATTTATTCAAATTCTGCTTATTTGTTCAGATACAAATTTTGATTTTGGCGTCAATTTACCAACGGAATTGGAATTGGTTGAACAAAAGTCCATCAATCCGTACATCAATTTAACAGCGCATGGCTATTTTCATTTGCGAGATCACAACAATAAAGTATTGCAAAAATTGCAAAGCTCTTGGTTGCAAGATGATCTGAATAAAAGATTGAAAATCACCATTGGTCGTATTAATTCGAAATCTTGGTTGTGCGATTATTACTTTTTCGAAAACGAAACATTCATAGTGCTTCCTTTGGAAAATGAAAGCAAGCCTCCATCAGTAAGTTAAAAAAAAACATTTTTTTTTATTATTTGCAATTTGAATTTTTTATTTTTGAAAAATAAATCTTGGTCGTCGGTGATTTCTTTTTCTTTTTTTTTTGTGAAATTATGGATAAAAGGGAATTTATAAAATTTTCAATTTGAAAGGCAGTTTGCAATCACGTTCCAAATTGGGGATATCAGAATGAAATGGAAAGGTATCGCACCAGTGCAGCCTATGCTGGCAGACGGTTTTTCAAAGAAAATGAAAATACAACCAGATTGGTGCATGTTGTTGTTGGCAAGCTGAATCGTACCAACGGTGTTGAAATTGTCGAACGTATCATCGATGCTGACAGTATGATGAATTTGCGTATACGTTGTGTTGTTTGGAAAATATCTTTTTCTTTTAAAACGTTGTCTTTCAAAAGGCTTTCTGTTCATTGGACTCAGACGTATACCGTTGCAGCCAACGTTTTACGCGTACATGGATTATTGGTATGGCGATGAGTTCAATGGAAAGATGCCTGCAAATTACAATTTCCGATTGCCGTCGATCTGCTTGAGACAACGTTCATTCGGTCTGATCAGAAGAAAACTCAACCATTCCGAACAAGTACAGTTTGAACAAAAGAAAAACTCTTCTTAATAATAATTAATAATAATAATAATAATAATAAAAGACAAATCAGTTGGATATATATATATATAATTTTTGGCATTGGGTGAAATTTGGTGCCTATGCATTGTTTGCATTTTCAAACAAACGCACCGAATCAAGTGGACTTTGTCGGTAGTAACGACATATCTCGCTTGCCGGGAAATGAGATCACCGAGCGTAGACCAGCCATTTTTCCGACCGACTAAATATCATGAACATTCATTTATTACAATAAAGCAAAAAAAATATATATATATATATATTCATATCTGATTTATGATTTACCTTTTTCTTTTCTCCAGTCACAAGTTCTTTGTAATGATCTGACCGTATGAAACGTTGGTAGGAATCATTTTTCATCAAACAATAAATATGTTCCTAAGAAGAAGAAGAAATTAAATGTATTTTTTTTCAAGTAAAACTCTTTTTTTTTTATTCATTTACTGCAGCTTCGTCGAATGACCATCGACCCGGATTTTCTAAATTTTTGTTCGTTATTTCCATAACTTTGCTATCAACGTTGACTGGCGATGCGGCTGTTGGTCCAAGGTAATCACTGAAATGACAAAACAGAAACTTGGAAATTGTTTCGTCTCGTATATTTTATTTAAATTTCCACTACTTGTAAATTGCCGTCACTTTGACCGGAACAAGACGACAAGAGCTGAAACGCAAACTTTGAACCGCTTCCCAAAACCGTAAATTTTCGCCGGAATATTCTTTTTCAAGAAATTTCATGAAACATTCACGTCCAGCTAAATCGCTCAACAATTCATCAAAGGAAAGAGCCCAGCGTTTCACTCTCTTTGCTGATATTTCGCCTCTGCAAAGCAGAAAACATATTACCATTAATTAACAGTTGTCGTGAATGTTGGTTGCAGCATATTCAGCAAAAGAAAAAAAAAGAAAATTACGTTCGATCCAATTCCCAATAATCGACTTGGTCAGAAATCCAAGGATTCGATGGTTCCGGTGCTTTGAAAATCGGATCAAATTCAAAACGTTGTTCAGAATACGCAATCAAACTATATTTGAAAAAAATGTTCAACTGTCAGTCAGCATGAGAACTTGATTATCACAATGCACACGTACAATTCGGCCACTTTGGACGTTTTCAACGCATTTCTTGCCAATCGGGATTGCAACATTTGAATCTGCATGGAAATTTTTTCTTTGAAGAAATTTAATTTAATTTTAAATTCAATCCAACTTACCTCGCCTTTGTAATGCTCGTTGAGTGTGGTGGAATTTTGATGACACGCAGAGCGACAATGAAGCGCATCGGATGTTTTCACACGATGACATCGACTGAGCTTGCGAAAATCAACTTCAGTCGTATTTACAGATCCAGGCTTAGAATTTCAAAAAAAAAATCTGTCATTTCCAAAAACAAAATTCTACTAATTAATTGCTGCTTCTGTCAAAAATGCTTTGTACAATTCATTTAGAAAAAAAACGTTTCAAATTAAACGAATTTATCATCACCACTGCTATCAAAAATTCACAACAACATTAGCATTTATAAAATTATTTCAAAATAACATTTGAAAAGTAGTTATAACGTCTTTGCATACCGTCACAAATAAGATTATACTTAAAGATCAATAATTGATAGTACAATTGGTAAGTGTGCGTGTTGTTTTGATGACGTCAACAAGCCCGAAAATTTGTATTACGCCTCTCGCATTCAAATGCCAATTTAACAGTATCAACTGGAACCATTTTTCAAGATTGTAATGATTCAATAATAATATCTTACGGTAGAAGAAAATGAATTTTATTATTTTGTCAACGTTCTGCGTCAAAATTCTGTAAGTAGAAATTTTCTTTTTGATTTCTTGAATGAAATTTTAATTGAAAAGTTGGTCACGCAATGCAGCTTAATCAAAGGACAAATAAATTATCCGCAATGAAGTGAAAAGTGAAAATAATTCAATTGTCAATAGACCACGCATCTCTCTTACTAATTTATTTAAATTAGTGAAAAGGTTTAGCTATTCATCATGTTATGTTTTTTTTTTGATCAACCAACATCTTCATCTCAATAATATATGAGGGAAATTTTTTATAAAATACGTAACAGTTACTGTTAAGAGATTGAATTATTTCAAATTTAAAATCATTAATTACCACCGGTCTGTGAAGATCCCAAAAAGCTCGTTCTTGACTATCCAATATTTGTCGCTCTAATCGATCGCGTTTTTTATCCACTCTAAATATTAAAATAAATTTTTTGTTCAAATCATACTGAATGCAAATTCTTATTCACTTGTATTGAGCCTCAGCTTGCATGAATATGAATTCCCATTTTCGGCAGAACATTTTCTGCAACTTGGCCAAATTTTCCGCTTCAAAGTCCTCCAACTCCAAATGAGCTTTGTTGTGCATTGTTCTTTTGCACAAATACACCGCGTAGTCAGTGTTTTCTGGTTCCCAACAATTCGATGGCCAAAAATATGGTGTCTGTGGAAATTTAATAGTCAGTAGAAAAAAAAACTGTTTTTTTTTTGTTAAATCAATTTTCAATAAATTTACTTGAAAACGATAGAACGTATTGTCACATTTCACCATCAGCAGGTGGTCATCAATTGGAAACAAATAACCATGTGAAGCTAACATGTGAGAAAGATGCAACGCTTCAGCTATAAATAATGAGGGGAAAAACCATTTATTGTGTGCTGTTTTTCTTTTTAAATTAATCATCAATTTACTAAGATCTTCAGTCGGGATGTGGTGGAAAATCCATTGAACGAGATCAATGCCGGTAAATACGCTGGGAATTTTTGAAATGAAACTTTTCACCGTACGTACTGGTACGCCATCTGCATCGCTCAACATATTTTGAATTATTTTTTCCATCTATAATAATAATAATAATAATAATCAAATTTAAAATATAATTTTAATTAAAAAAAATAAAAATTTGAATAAAAAATAGTACAAAAAAGATAATCATGCAAGCAACGACTGTACAGTTTTTCTTTTTTTTTCAACGTTCTACCGTTCGACTTTTTGTCAAGTTTAAATAAATTAGAATTGTTATTGCAAGTCTATAAATTAATTAATTACGTTTTTTTATATTTAAATTCAGAGTAAATCGATGAAAAAAAAGTTTGATCACATTTTTCTTTCACAACAACAATTTCAAGAAAGTACTAATGCTATGATTTTTACAATACATTGCTGGAGCGTTGTGTTGGTTACTAGGATGAAAAAAAAATCAATATTGATTAACAAATAAAAAATCAATGCACAAGTTTGAAATTCGAGAATGAAAGAAAAAAAAATTGGTGATGAATTAATTCAGTTATGAATTAAAAAAAAAAAAAAACAAAACAAGTAAATTCCTGATTTTGAAACAACAACTGTAACTGACTTTATAATGGGAAAAAGAATAAAAATCATAACATTTCCATATTGGTATGTTGCGCAGTAAAGTTGCTTTCTTATGATCCAGATCAATAAATAAATTTAATCATTGCTCATGTTGCGTGTAATTATGGAAAGAAGAATATGCGTAGGCATGTTGCACTGGAAGTTGCTGTACAGGTGTGTGTACGTGAGAGTTCAGACTTTTGAATGAATAAAGAATTGAACCGTGTGAATTGCTTTGGGTAGATAATTGATAAAGAGAGTGTAAGAAAAAAACAGCACAATAAATCATCATCAACAATGCAATGCATCCATCCTATTGAACAACAATATGAATAGCGTTGAAAATTAATTGCGATCAGTGTGCACCACCATCTAATGGCAGACATATTTCACAACTCAGGATGATGATGATGATGATCGTCATCATCATTACTCAGAGAACTCAGATCTAGAGAATTTGCTCTGATTGAGTGAAATTCCATTTCCCCCTTTTCACTCTCTCAATGAAGCATATACATTTCACTTCTAATCAATAATCATTACACGAACAACAAGCAAAGTTAAATAAATAAATAAATAAATAAATATATGACATTAAGGAAAAATGAGCAGATGCTTTCTTTTTTTATTAATATTATTATTGTATTACTTTTCACAAACAAATGCATGCAACATTCTATTCTATTCTGTTTACTAAATTAAAAACAACAACAACAACGACAACAAACAATGCATGGAAATTATCATGCCACACGAAATTTCACGCTTCACGTTAAACATAACTTCTCATTCGGATGACAAAATGAAAAATACAAATTCTCTGGACAAAAAATAATAACAACAACAACAACAATAACTTTTATAAAAATGGGACATATCTCTTGGGAATACATGCAGTTATCGGCAATCAGACAACAAATGTGTTCACCTTCCGATAAACAATGTGATACGGATGTTGAGGTCTGTCACCGCTGGAGTTCATCCGGATCTTTGGCAAAGCCATTTCTGAAAATACACATACAACTTTGATCATCATTATTTTTTTTATATTGAAAATTTTAATTATAACAAAAATTCATTGATAACGCCTTAAGCTCATTAAAATGACCACCAATTCGACGAGCCAGAAAAAGATAAAACCAACTGATATTTTATTCAAATGACAACCAACAACGACGATCGATCTTCCAATGAGAATTATTAACAAGCAGAACCAACTGTTCAACAATACATTGCATCATTTTGAGAAACGTAAACGGAGAAAAGAAATCAATTAAATCACCACAACAGATGATATAAAAAATTAAAAATCAACTCATGGATAACTAAAAATTATTTCTCAACACTACCATAAATCAT
Organism: Trichinella papuae; assembly: GCA_001447755.1. NCBI lineage: Eukaryota > Metazoa > Nematoda > Enoplea > Trichinellida > Trichinellidae > Trichinella > Trichinella papuae. Next base: position 82,989 of record JYDO01000148.1, on the reverse strand, counting down.
TCAAATAAAGTAAGCAGTATAAAACTAATATCTTTAGTGGTATTGATGAAAAAAGATGTAAACAAAATAAAATACACCAATTTTACAAAATCAATTTTTATTATTCATAACAGAATGATATTTTAATGTCGACGTTTTAATGACTTTTAATATTATATCTTTACAAACCACAAAAGTATGTATATATTCATCCTTTCCAAAAATTACTAACTAGCCTAACTAAATGTACATGTAAAATATCTAATATGAAAGTATAATTTTAACATCATTGCTTATCGGCAAAATTTTAAAACTTTCAAAAATTGAAATACTTACCTGCTTCAAACTGCCTTCCTCAAACGATGATATATATTATATGCCAGCACCAGTTGACAAATTGCTCAACTGATTCACTTCTTTACATACAATTGCCAGCTAATACGGTAACTTTTTGATCTGCAAGTCTTTATCAACAAGAGTAAACATCAAATTAATGTTTTGGAAATTTGTTTTTGAATTGATCAAAAATTTAACATGTTCAAAATAAGCATATATTGAAAGGAAATTTATTTAATTTTGTACTATTTATTTTTAAGAAATTTTTTTTTGCAGTTGTTTTAAAGTAATTTTGCGATGACATCTTGAATGAAAAGCTTGAATGAAACTTAAAAGTAAGCTTTAAATTTTGCAAAGTTTTATTTTTCTGCTTATCAATATGCATAATTGTATATTTGAAGAATATATTTGTGCAATAAATTTTTTTATTCTTTTCACAAAATTGAATACTTTAAAATCATACATCAAATACTTCTTCATTATTTTTTATACGGTAGATTAATCATCATTTGTTTTGTTAGAAACGTTTCAAAATTGTGTTGTTTTTAACTGAAATTCACATGGCCAGAGCACCAGTTTATTTGAACATTTACAGCATGGTATTGAGATTTTTAATCGTTTGCTGAAATTACTTTCTATTTATCATTTAATCATTTAGAATTGGATGAATGAATACTTGTCTCATGTTGGAGTTGGCATCTATCACAGTGGTATTGAAGTATACAATGATGAATACTGCTTTGGAAGGCATAAATTGCCATTGAGTGGTATTTTTCAAATTACTCCAAGAAACGCTGAAGAGTTGGGTGATGGTTTCAAATACAAGTATGCAAATTTCTTTGCTCTGTTTACTTTTGCTTATACTGTAGTTTTTATTTCAGAGAGTCATTGTTTTTGGGCTATACGGATTTCAGTGAGTTTGACGTTATAAAAATTGTTCAACAGTTGGGCGAAGAATTTTTGGGATGCCAGTACCATTTGATGAACAAAAACTGCAATCATTTTACCAATGCTTTGGCCAAGGTAACAGCATTGTATAAGGAAGGAATATTAGAAGTGTACTTTAAATTTCAAGTCGATGAAATGGTTCGTTAGTAGTTTAATTTAACACTGCATTTTTTTGTCTAATTTTAATAATATTCTGTAATTTTTTTTTAAATTTAATAAAATTAACTCTGTAATGCAATGATGAACATTTTTAGATGATATGAATGTTTTTGTTAATTTTGAAAAGAATCTGAAAAATAATAACAGCTTTAATTGAATTCGACAATATTTGACACGGTTGATGATTTGTCGATTGACAGTTTGCGTTTTAATTTGCTGAGTCATTCATTGAATTATTCTTTTTTTAATTATTGACTTTAATTAAATAGGCTATTTTGAATTTTTGAAAGAGTCTATTTTGTCATGGTTAATAATGATATATTGTTATTATTTATTAATTAGTTCAATATTGATTTTTTGCATTGAAAGATATTTTCAAAGACAGATTTTACCCTATTTGTTTGTTAAAGATTTTTTCTTTTACCATTTAAAAAATTTCATGAACATGCAAGTATAAGGTGGTAGGTAAGTGTTGTATGTGTTTAATGTTTATTATTATATTTTTTTTTGTTCTTTTTAATATTTAATTTTTGAATTGATTGAATGTTTTTTTTTTAATTGTTGAAGGTTTTGTGTGGTCAAGAAATTCCAAGCTGGGTAAATCGACTGGCTTATATAAGCTCATGTATTCCATTTTTGGAAAAATGTTTTCCAAGGGAGTGGATCACTCCAGCGGAAAGTTCGAATATGAACGATTCAAGTTCGAATCGAATTTCAATATTTGATCAGTATATGAATTATTTTCGCAGTAGTCGTGAGATGCTTATTGAGCCAGTTGATGAAATGGCTTCAGAACCTTCTTGTACGGATTCATCTCCAAGACCATCAAGTGTCTCATCGCAGCCAAGCACGGCTCGTTCGTTCATCAGCGGTGGTGGCAATAGTTTTTTCAGCTTTCTTCCATTCAAACGTTAAGCCTTAACATTCATTCTCCTCTGCCTGTTGTTGTGTTGCGTTCCTTTCTCTCTCTCTCTCTCTGTGATGCCTCAGTCGATGTGATCAAGCCTATGGCCAAATATGTTTTTTTTTAAAAAAAGCGATTTTTAATTCTTTTTTTTTTCTTTAAAAAAATATATATACATGTATATGCATATATTATTTATATATTAATTTTTGTTTTAATTTTTCTTTTTTTTAGCAACTGCCCTACTACGCTGACCGGCGTTTTGTATTACACAATTTGAAATAAATTTATTATTAATTGAACAATTTGAAATTAGCCTAAAATTTTTTGAAAAAGGCTTCCGGCAAATTCGTTGACAAGAAGGCCGCCTACTGAAGATCCGATGCTTTTGGATTTGTTCATCAATTTGTTAACCGTTTGACAACGCTGTTTTGCTTGCATGCTTGCCATGACGGTCGAAATGGCGCCCATGATGTCGCACGTAGCTAAACTTTTGCTCAACTTATCGCAAGCTTGTTTTTGGACCGCATGTTCACAAGTTTCTGTAATGCCACCGGTAAAATCGATGCCTTGGTTGTCTCCTGACAATGCTTGTTGGATTCGTCGACCCCACGTGTAGCCGGTCTGTGTGTTTGTATGGCTTTGGCATGTTGATTGCAACAATACGGCAATATCACTTGCATAAGGTAAGCAATTTGTAGCAGCATCTGAAAATTATTAAGATTTGTTTGAAGTATAAAAATTGACACTAATTAAGGCGAATAATTATTACTACTACTGTAACTGTATTAGTCGTTGTTGTTGTTGAATTTATAACTCGTGTTGAAGATTTGATTTGAATAGAGTTTGCATGATCATAAATTAAGTGAAATAGACTGAATCATTGTGCGGTGAATGAAAAAATTTTTTTGTTATTCATTTTTAAAATTTAATAGAACATTCTGCAGTGAGAGATATAATTCGAATGTGTTGTTGTACATTAACAAATCGTCACATGTTTAATGCATGATGACAGACAGACAGTGATGTTGAGTGATTAATTCAGTTGTAAAGTGGAGGAAATGGAAAAAGGGAAATGTTGGGAAAAAAAGATTTTTTCAGCTTAATTACGCGAGAGATATTTGATTAATGAGGGGAGAATAAATTTTGAAGTACTAGTAGGAGAAGAATTGTGTTGTCGATTTCAGTTTGAAATGAGGAAAAAGACTTTTGATTAAAATTGAATATGAACGATGAAAATTAATTGAATTGTTTCAACAAATAAAAAAGAAGAAGAAGAGAAAATGCAACTCTATTCTGATCTGATTTTAAAAATATTTTCTCGGATATTTATTTAAAAAGTAATATTTATAAATGCGGATGTCAGTACAGAAATATGTAAAATACCTTCGGCAGTTTTGAATTGGTCGAGCGTTTTGGTGCCTTTAATTTTTGGAATATTGAAATTGCCAATGTTGGCCAACGGCAAGAACTTGAGCAAATCCAACGGCAATGCATCAATAGTAGATGTTAGTGTTAGTGTTAGAAAAAAAATCCAAAAGCACAATTGTATATTTGTCATCATCGAGAGGCAGTGGCACTGATCATTTGATTCAGTCGGTTGGACAAAAGTTGAAGCGTTGAGAAGAAGCTGAATTAACCGGGTCATGCTTGGATGTGTTGTGGTTCATTTCTTTTTCTGGCTAGTTTTCCCAACACTATTAGCTGACCAAGCGTGCAAAATGTGTCGTCAGATTTTCAACTAGTGTCAGTGGGTCATTGACTGGTTTTTATATACATGGGATGTTCAAATGCGAGATGTTGAAAAAAAATTGATCATTTTAAATTGAATTATTATAATATCAGTTTGCTAGTTTTTTTTTCTTCTTATTCTTCTCTTTCCCATATTCATGGTTGGTCTTTTTTGCGGCTTTGTGGTTTCATGGTAGAAAGTTCCTCACTACCCCTCATCACCTTACCCCTCAAACATGCACACACGCGAACGTATTTTATTTAAATTTAGTGGAGAATATATATATATTGTAGTTGAATTATATATATATATATATATATATATATATATATATAGGCAAGGAGACTTTTGGCGTATTGTTTTTTTTTTTTAAAAATATGGGTAGCCCAGTTTTGTTGGGCTTCTTTCGTCTCTACTACCTGTGCGCAAAAGGGAAAAATTAAAATGCACAGTTTTGTTGGAAATTTTTTTTTTTAGTTCAATGGGACATTTGTTGGAAGTGTGAATGAAAAATTTGAATTCTTGGTGGGAGATTGGTTGAAAAAAAAAAAGAATTAATTTCATTTTTAACAAATAAAAAAAAAGTGGAGAAAAAGCAGCTTGCTGAGGAGTTTTGTACTGAGAAAATTGGAGCAAGGTTTTGTGCATGAGTTTGAATGAGTGAGTTGTATAGTGAGTGGTTGGTTGAATTGTGTGTTTTACTTTTGTAATGAAAATTCAAATCAAGAATAATTTTTTTTCCAATTGATGTGAATTTTGCAATTTGCATATTTTTTTAAAAAAAAAATTTGCAATAGCAAAACAATAAAATGTTAGTTTGTGTTTTTCAAATTCCCGTCTGACGTTTTTCGTTTAGATAAAAAAAAATTTTCCAATAAGCATTATTTCAGTAAATTTGATAATCAAGTTATTTATCATTGAGTTATTGTAGCAGAATTAGCGTACTACACATAAAAGAAATATAACTTCAATAAATAAACAACTGGGAAATAGATTGACAAAATTTTAATAATAAAACATGATGTTGTAGATGTGAAATAAATATTGAGAAAAAAAAGTGAATTAACTGGGAATAATTATGATTTTATTATTGCATTTTTACAATTTAATGAAAGTTCAAAATTTTTCAATTTTGATCAAATGTAGTGGAAGTTTTGTGAAAACGAAAAAACCAAACAAACATTTTCCAGTAATATGATTATATTAGCATTTGTGTGTGTGTGTGTGTGTGTTTTTTTGCAATTTTCATTGCATTGATCATCATTTCTCTTTTCCATTGCTGCCAATAAAATCTTTTTGAACTGTGTAATGACAGTGATGATAATTGGATAGAAGCTTATGAATCCTGAAGGACAAAAAGTTTACGTCACTGAATTGAATTGATGGCTTGTTTTTATGACCATCTCGGCTACATTTCTGCTCGTTCTTGCAGTTGCATTGCTTCTTCTTTTACACAAAGACAAGTGTTGTAGATTTTAATTAGTGATTTGCTGTTGATCTGCATGCAATTCGTACCAGTTTCTTTCACTTCATCATCACATGCTATTGCAACTTTGCAAGGTAAAGTGAGAAACAAAAAAAAAACTAATAGCAACAAATAGGAATGATATATTATTATTATTTTTGCAGAGTATAAAAAATTTTATCCATTGTTTCACAAAAAGTTTCTTCATTAATAATAAAACAACAAAAAAAAATCAAGAGAAAATTATTATTTATGATGGCCAATGTGACTGTACTTTGTGATGTGAATGTGAAAAGAACAATATTATCCAGCGAGAACATTTGGACAGTGCAGCATATCACTGGTAGTTTGTTGGTTGCTATTGGAATTTTGTGCTTGTTCACAAGTTCAGTAACGTTCACAATTTTGTTGACAACAATGAAATTGAGAAGCAGTCTTTCAATATTAATATGGAACAGTGTTCTCAATGATTTCATATCCGGATGTTGTATAATTGCATTTGGAATTTGGCAAGTCAAGGTGGCTCTTGTTGGCCAATGCTTGAAAGTAGGATTGTGTTGCAAGTATGTTGCTGTGATGATTTTTGTCATCAACAATGCGTTGTATAATATTTTTTTATTGACAATTGAAAATGCTTTGCACACTTGCTTTCCGATGAACTTTTTCCCATTTTCCAGATGGAAAATAAGCTTATGTTTCATTGTAATACAATACATGGCAGCATTGACTCAAGCTTTCGATATGACTTTTAAAAACAATGATAAAAATGTTGCGTCATCATCATCATACGTATTTTGTGATAATGCAGTCTGCGTGCATACTGGACCTTTTCGATGTGTATATTGTTATATGAATTTCTTTTTGTGCATTTTGGTAGTCTTTATCAACGTGTTTATTGTATTGTTCATGAGGAGAAAAGTAATTCGTTACAGAAGAAAAGGATTGTTGAATTTGTTCCTTTTGAAGCACACCGCTGAGATGCAACGATTGAAAATGCTCATGCTGATTACAACACTGGTGATCATTTCACAGCTTCTATGTAGAGTGTGCTTGCTCACTGCTTCGATTGTGAATAATAGTGATTCAGTTGTAATTATTAAAATCATTTATAGAACGATGGTATCGTTGCTTGTCGCAGGAAATATTATTGTCTATACGTTACTTTCAGAAGAATTTCGAAATACTGTAAGAAAATTACTTTTTCGACACGATGTTGTCAGTCCATTTTTGACCAACACGACTGTAATGAATCGTGATTCGCACACGTAAATAAAAAAAAAATAAATTATTATTCTCTTGAAAATATTTTATGTTTTCTTTTTATTTGAAAAAACAGTCTCTTCATTTTGAAAAAGATATTTTCATATATTTAAATGTGTGTGTGTGTGTGTGTGTGTGTGTGGATGTGGATGTGGATGTGGATGTGGGTCTGTGTATAAATGTATTCATTCATGCATGATGTGAAATCAACTTTATAAAACAATTTTTTAACTTAATGTATATATATATATATATATATATATATATATATATATATATAGTAAATTTTTGTTTAAATATTTATATTTAATGAGAAATGACGTTAAATATTAAGAATGTAATTTATTAATATTTATGTCCAAATACATAATGGAATATGGCAATACGTTAGTGTATACACGCTGAATGAAATTTTTTTTATAGATTTGTCGTTGAAAATGAATTTTTAGAAATGATTTAATTAAAATGTTAATTATGAAATTTTTTAATTTAACAGCTGGCGGAAGTATATTAAAATTAACTTAATATATAATTCTGTTTTTTTTGGTGATTATTCATTACGTATGTGTGTATCTTTTTGATGTAATTTTAGCGATTGCTTCAGTAACGAAGGACACGAAATTATACTTGTTTGCCAGTGCTTAGTTCTACATTTTTATTATTAATTAAATTCATCATTATACTAAGGGTATCATATTAAAATTTAAAAGCGATAAAATTACAACCAATTTATAATAATTTCACTTCGAGGTAATATGATTAAAAATAGAATTATCATTGCCTGCAAAAAGAGCTTCGTGTGTAAGAAAATGTATGAAATTTTTAATTTTAATCATTTAATTAGCAAAGCATTGATCAAGCATTGATGATGCTATAAATGGAGTCTTATTAAAATTTGTGTTTTATTAATAGCCATGAAAATCAATCATTTGGTGAAAAAGTGAATTAAAAAGTTACAAGTTAGAAAACTTTAATATGATCAAAATCAGCGCTTTATTTTAAAATTAATCTCATTGATAACAATGTTGTTGTTTTTTCTTTTTTGAGGAGAGATTTTCACATCAGTTGTAAAATTATTATAAAAATTTGCGTATGTTAATGCTTATGTAACTAAATAAATACGACGAGAATTTTGCGTGATATGGTATTTATGAGAATTATCTAATATTTCTTGTATGCATTTTGAATTTGAAAAAAAAATTTCATATAACATATTACAATGATGACTGAAATGAGCACAAGTTCAGCATTATTATTAATATTTCTCTTGCAATTTTGTTAATTTATTGCAGATGTAAAATATTAACGTTCGTGTTTCAATTTAGCAATTTCTTTGGGAATTATATTTTTACTATTTATTAATTGTTTAGTACAATCACTACTCGCATACAGGCTAGATAGATTCACTGTATAAGCGTGTATAAATAATCAAAATAATTATAAAATTAAAGGAATAAAAATAAAGAGCAGTAGAAAATAGTCTGTAATATTGTAAAGGAAAGTTCAATTTATAAAAAAAAAGCTCTACAAAAAATTTTAAGAAAATTATCACAGATATGCATATTTTTAGTTAGATATGAAACATATGTATTATGAATGAGAGTTTTTCCATGTTCTCTTCGTTTTGTTTATTTGAATTCAAGATTGAATGTTCATTGATTCCATTTTTCTTCGTAAACGTTCTAGAAAAACAGATTTTAATAAATTTAAATTCAATTTGAACAAATTTTAATATTTACTCAATTCAGCGTTTCGACTTAATGCGTTTTCAATTTTACGTCGATATTCGGCAGTTCTCAGATTCAGGCTTACTTTGATCAACGCTCTGTTTTGCCAGATTGCTTTTGTTATTTCCTTTTCAGCAGCATTGCTTATTGTAGGGCTCTGAAAGCAATATCTGATTGTCGGATTGTCAATTGAAAATTTTCGTTTACACCATTCTGATTACCTGATTAACCGCTTTAACAACCGTTAAAGTTTGCTTTTCAAGTAAAGCTTGAAACAGGCGAGCCAGAAATTCTCCACTTAAATAATTCGTCTCTAAATTCAGCACTTCTAAACTTGTATTTTGCCGCAGCACTTCTAGCAAAGGCTGAAATTTTTTTTTTCTTTTACAAAAATTTCAAAATGGAAATTCTCACTTATGTATGCTTAACACTAGCTATTTTGCATGCAAATTTGTTGATAAATTAATCCGTATGGTAGATGGTGTTCTGTAGTAAGTAGAATTAAAAAAAAAGAAAAATTTAATCTCCTTGTATTTTGTATATATATATATATATTTATTTATTAAAGAAAATTAAAAACTTCTCAGATATTGATATTATTTTTTCCTGAAAAATTTCTAAATTTGATCAATTTGTGAATATTCAAAGAAAAAGTATACTTACTTCCAAATCATGATCATTCAATGCTAAATTTGCAAGGCTAAGTTTTTTAAGATGTTGACTGTTTGGTATGCTTTTAATTAAGCTTTGTATTTGCGATACTGGTGTCCTCTAAAAAAATTTTTGTGAAATAATAATCAATTTATGCGATTTTATCTGTTCACATGAACTGGCACACCTTCATGTTGTTCACATTAATTTCAACGACACTTTCTTTATTGTTCTGCAAATCCATGATGCACTGGCCAATGTCAGTATCATTTTCAGGTTCACTTGGGCGTTTCACATCCGGAAGACCACACTTGACCACTTCCGGATCTGAAACATTGATCAGTTTGATTTTTTTTTTCTTTATCTATCTTTATTGTATTCTGTAATTGTACCTTCAAATTCTTCAGCTTCTTTCCATTTTGATTGATAAATTTCATACAGTTCTTCTGAAAGTACAATACGGTAATAATTTTTGAAATTCTACAAATTTATCATCTATTATAGAAAAGTTGTTTCAGATTTGATAATATTTTGTTTTGTTTTTTCATAATTGACGGTATGAAGTTATTTGTATGTGTAATATGTAAAAATGATATTTTAAAATTCATTACAACAAATAACATGAATTATTTTTAAAAAAAATGTTAAATATGGATGGATGTTTATTTAAATATTAAAAAAAAAAACATTGTTTTAAGAGAGAAAAGTTCAGCGAAAGGTTTTAGTAAATAGCAGAGCTATTGACAAGTCATATGAAATCAGTATCAGCTGCTATTTAGAATGGCATGTAATAAAAACAATTTTGAAAACAGCTTCTTCAAATAAAAAGCTTCATTGCGCATTGGTGTCAACGATTTATATACGTATAAAAACGGTGGTTTGATTTATCTGTTTATGTTTAAACTTTGAAATTTTTGCTGAACATTCATTACTAACGTACATGTTCATGCACGTATCAGTTTTAGTTGTGAACACAATATTGTGTGAACAATAAAAAGCATAGGTTGAAAAAAAAAGCTTTTTCTCAGTTTTAAAACCGTTTAATCAATCAATCAGTTATTTATTTATTTAATTTTAGATATCATTTGATGATGAATACTGTTTGATAAATAAAAAAAAAAACAAAACAACAATGCCACTTACTTGGGGTTTGCAATTTTTCTTCACCATGATGAAATTCACTGGGTAGCACATTTTTTACAGGAATAGTCATCTCTTTATTGACTTCATTATTAGCATCTGTCATTGCTCTACGTTTAGCAAAAACACTTTCCATCTCTGAGCATACTTTTGATTGCATATTTTTAGTCTGTTTTGTTGGCTCAGTTGAGTTGAAAATTTGTTTCTTTTTTGTCTCTATAAAATATATGAATATACACTTATTAATAAGTAAAAATACATATCTCTATATATGTATACTGTTAGATTGATTAGAAGGTGGGGTTTCTGTTGGTGTGTTTTCTACAACTATACATGATTCAGGGATTCGTCGTTTAGCGAATACTTCTGCCAACTCGTTCAACACCTTTGTTTTACACTGTTTCATTGTTGATGAGCAGTCGCTAATTTGGTTTTTTTCTTCTTTATCAGCTTCAGTTGATTTCAACTTTTGTTTATCAGTCGACAGTTTGCTATTTTCTGAATCTGCATCTATAAAATACAATTTCAAGTAATGTAATTTGTGTAATTAGAATCGAAAAAATCACACTATTTCGTTGAGTATTTTTCTTGTCAGTATTGTTCGATTGAGGCACATGTGACGTTTGCACGTGAGTAGAGTTGTCAATCTGAGCTGCAGATGCTGGTGTAGATGTGGTAGATTTGGATTTTATCATTTCAGTCCAAGGATTTGAAGATGTGGGAGATATTTTTGTATTTTTTGAATTTTCTTTTATCCAACCTGTTTCAGAGCGTAACTTCAATTTTGGTACCAAAGTGGATGTTGACTGGGCAACGCCTGCCATGCCAGTGATTCTCTGATGTTGCGTAATAGCAGCAAACTGAACTTCAAATTGAGCGAAGAACCTTTTTCACTCATCGCAGTTGAAGAATATGCGCAACGTTTGTCGCAACGTCAAACGTAGGTAGGTACCCTACACGAACGTAAACAACTGGCAAAAGACAAATATTAGCATCTTTGCAGAAGTAAGACAAATCTCTATTTTATTGTGATATGCATGCCAATGGTGAACAATTGAAATTCTTTTCATTTCTTTACAATACCATTATTTCAAAAAGTATCGTTATTGATTACTATACTCAGCAAAAGCGACATTTCAAATCTAAATTATAATACATCTTCTTCAACTTTGACATCAATTTATATATATATATATCTGTGTATTCTGTGCTTTTTTGCATGACATTGTTTTGTTTAGCCGTAAGGTGAAACAGCCAATTGGCATTTGCAAATTGTTTTTCATTATTTATTTTATTATCTTTATTATTATTATTATTTATATTTAAAAGTTTTATATAAGCAATTTTATCTGCTCAGAAACGTACATATTGACGACAATTCTTTGCAATTATATATTTAAATTTTAAAGCAGGATTCATAGGCACGTAAATAAAGTACTGTATTATTTTGCTGAGCATTGTTTTATTTCATCAGTGTTATATTATGCATATTAAGAGAAATTTTTCCACCAGCAATAACAAACATGATATTTAGCATTGTATTTTTGTTTTTTTTTATCCAATTTTCACGTGAAAACAAAATTTTTTTTAAATAACATTTTAATATTTTGAGATTTATGAAAAATTCATACTCGAATCATTTTTTATTCAGAATTTGAAAAAAAAGGTTTCTAAAATGATGATGAATTTATTACACAGTGTGCAGAGTTAGTTGTATTGATGGAGGAGATGATGTTTAAGATTTTATTGCTTCCTTTTGGCTGTTCGCTAATCTTTGCTTTCTTCCTGAAAATTCAGAAACATGTGATATACTAGGCAAATTGAATTGAATATGTGCATTTTTACGCAGTTCACAGTTTCGTAGCATTGCTTGGGAAACTTTGCTTCGCGCTTCAGGATGTCGTAGATCTATGCTAACTTTTAGGAGGCCTTTATTTTCAAAAATTGCCTTCATGATGTCCATTTCTGCTTCAGTACTAAACGTAGGGCTCTAGAAATTATCACAACACGATCATTAAAAATAAAAAAAAATTCAATTTAATTTAATTTAAAAAAAGTTTTTCCATTATTTTACTCACTTGATTAACAATTTTAACTTCTTCCAAAGTTTGCAATTTCAAAGCAGCATGAAAAAGTTTGGCGAGAAAATCACCGGACAGAAAATTAGTTTCCAAATTTAGAGATTTCAATGTACTGTTTGTTTCAAGCACTTCTAATATTGGCTAAAAATTGAAAAATAAAATACTGCATAAATTTTATAAACATTTGTGAAAAGCTAGTTTCAAAAAGTGAATACTTCCGCAGCTGCATTACTCAGCGCAACGTTTGCAAGGCTAAGTTTTTTCAAAATTGTGTTATCTTTAACTGCTGAAATTAATCGTTGAAGTTGAGGTATTGGTGTTCTCTGAAATGTTCACAAAGATCAATCGTCCAATTTTGATTATATATCTTTTTTCAACATACCTTCATATTATTCAGATTAATTTCCGTTAAACTGGAATCATTGGCTAATAATTTTGATATGCAAGCATCGACATCCGTAGCATTATCTGGATCGTTAGGTCGTACTTGCGGAGGCAAGCCACAACGTATTACTTTATTTTCACTATCTGAACAAAATTTGCTCTTAAATAAATTTAAATTTTTTAGTATAACGGTTTTTAAGACTTGAATACTTTATAGTTATTTTTAAGCAAAATTAAGCAATTTCAGTTGATTGAATGTAAGTTCGCTGTGGAGAATACGAAAATGAATCATTTGTTGATACTCATAATCATGATGAAGAAAAAACATTAACATTAAATTTTTGTTGCAGTGTGATAATAATTTTCCAAAAAAAAAACAACAATAAACTAAAATTAACAAAAAGATTGTTTACCATTTATAATAGTTTCAGCTTCTTCCCATGTTATTATTCGGTTTTCATTCATCGCTTCTAAAAATGATATTAAAGAAGTTACAACAAAAACAAGTAAAATATGAAAAAATGATAATAATAATTACTTAATAATTCAGAGATATTTGCTTCATTTTCTTCAGAACCCAAAGCGTTCAACATGGATTCGAAATCTTCATCCGAAATAATATCATTTTCACCTAATTTTGCATCTTGCTCAGTCATTGTTGTATTATTTATTTGTTGTTTCTTTTGCTTTAGCTCGAAAGCAAGCAAGCAAAGACGACACACAAGCACACAGCAAGTTGAAATATTTTCTCTGCCGGTTTCTAGCAAGTTTACGAAATTAACGTATGCTGTGTGATGGATGTTTTGCTAAAATTGTTTTCCACCTCTTTTCTCTTTACTTCACTTGCAGCAACTTGTTTCTTTTAGCTGAAGCAGAAGAAGCATCAGCAGCAGCAGCAGCAGCAGCAGTGACGTAACACTTGAAGCTTTCCATTTCATCAACTCAGCAGCTAGCTAGCTAGCTAGCTAGCTGTTCAGTTAAGCATGAAAGATTTCAATGCACTTTTTCACTGATTAGTTCAAATGAAATAAATTGTCAGTTTATTTAAAAAAAAAACAACTTTAATTCAAAATTTTTTCCTATTATAGATATTTATGAAGCCGTTTGTTTGCAACTTATTCTTACGAAACTTTATGTATATACATATTTATTTATTTAATTGTAATAATTATAATTTCATCTTAAAATAATTATACTTTTATAATTTGTCAAAGCCAGTTGATTGAAGCAGCAAAAACAAAAGAAAACAAATTGTTGAAACATTAAAATCATCAAGTCTATGCAAATGATGCAATATTAAAATTTGATTCAAAGAAAATATGTATACATATATACTTCTTATGCGATGATTCGAGAAAGTATTATTTGGAGGATTGCTTATATAAAAAAAGCCCCATATATTATCTTTAACAATAAAGCTTTCTCCCATCAACGAACCAAACAATTTGCACAAACCAATTGTATGAACAAAATGCAAATTTCCAATTGTAAAAGTACTATATTGTTGTTATTAAATATAATTAATTTCCAGAAGCGCTGAGCGGAGAGCAAACATTTTGATTTGCATGAAGCTTCTTCGCGCGAACCTATATAAAATAACTAACTGATATTGTCAGTTAGTTACCAGTAAGTGCATTTGTATTTGCACGAGTAAGACGTTTCTTTTTCTTTTTGCGTATTATCTATGAAGAGAAGCTTTACAATACGGAACCACAAACATTTAGCCAACGCGACATATGGAATAATCAATCAATCAGCAGTCAAAAGCACTACAACCAATCAAATTCAAATTGAACAGTTTATTCAGGCTACTCATCATTATAAATGTAGCCAGTGTCGCTTGTATGGTCATTTTCACTTGTCAGTGGTCGAATGGGATGACATGCTTCACTTTTGCTACTTTAATATAGCACTTTTCAACTGACTGATTTTGATCATTCTATTAAATGTACATTTTCTATTTTCTACCAAAACCATTTCAACAACATTAAACAAAACCGCTTGAAGGTAATAATGTTCATAAATTTTTTCCTATTTTGTTTCGGCGAGTATGTTTGTATTTTAATGCGTTAAAATAAATTATTTCGTTATAAAACAGTCATTTTTTTATTCTTCAAATCTGAAAACATTGTTTGCTTGAATTTTTTCTTTTTCAGTTAATACTTATGTCAGCAATAATTCTAAACAAATTTCTTTATTAAAGCAGTTTAAATTGTAACCTTTGCTTACTTAAAGTATGAAATAAAATATATCATTAAAATTTCGAACTACAAAACGTTATTCTTGTTGGTGTTATCGTTGTCAGTACTGATTTCAGCTTTTGTTATCAACTACTTCATTTTAATCGAGCGCAGCACCCATTACTCCGCACCAGTTATTTTCAACAGCCCAGTACTGTATTTTTAGCATGCACCGCGCCTATTATTCTGCAGTACGTTATTTTCCACAGGCAGAAATTTTGCATAATACACCGTGCCCATCGCTGCAAATCGGCTGATTTCCTTCAGCGCCGCACTTTATTTTTAGCATACAACGCGGCCATTACTCCACAGTGAGTTATTTCCTACCGCGAAGTAATTTAATTTCGTCCTCCACCGATATATCTGTTGAATGCGCATCGCAGAGAAGTTCTGCGAAATGGCAAACATGCCCAGAGTGGACTTGAAATATATAAAACAGGATGAGGATGGAGAAATCAAACAGGGCCCCACCTTGGAGCGTGAAGCTCCCTTTCATTAGACAATGGAGAGGGCGAGCTCCTCCCTTGCTCTTTGGGCAGGCAGAGCCCAGGCTTCTGGATTCTGGAGAGGGGAAAGCATATGCTATCCGCGCAAAAGAGGTGGGTGAGACATTGTTGTTTTGCCCACATTGGATGCGTATGAACCTAGTACTGTCCCGCTGCTTCCACGTAAAGGGGCATGTTGAATTTTGAATGTAAAATTGAGAGGGGAAGATTTTTCACATTTCATCTTGTTTTTGGAGGAAGGGAAGTTTCGCACTAAGTCCCAATGTTCATGGGAGGGGCGGTTGGCCGCTCCTATCCTGGCACCGCAAGGGTGGGGAACATTTCGCGATTTTGTGAATTTTATACAGGGGAGGGTAGGTTGCTTATTTTTATTTGTTTACTTTTGTTTTCTTGGAGATGTTTTTAGCAGGGTTTTTCTTCCTCAAATAGTTTTCGGTTGCGGTGGCTACTCGTACGGCCTGACCGTTCTGCCTCCCTTGTTCCCCACCACTACCCTATTACTTGGACTACAGGGTTCTTAGCTTCAGTTGACGTGCCGAAGTTCAGTTGAGATTTTACTTCAGGTCGGATGATACAGTCTGAACCGTCAAAGATGTAGCCCAAACCAGATCGAGTGGATGCTTCATGGCTGAAAGGTATCACCGTTGGTGACTCTGTTCTCGATGCCTCATGAATAACAATATTGCTATCATACATGACACTCAATATTACTGTACATTTTGATGAATCATCTAAAATTAGCATATTTTTCACATTATTACAAATCATCTTTACAATTTTTTACCGTTTACGTGTTTGTTATTTCACTTATTTTTCAATAAGAAAAAACTTACTATGAATCTGTTGCTTTCAGCTGCGTAATTCTACCTAATTTTTTGCATTCAAAATGAATTACGGCACATTTTGTACTTGCATTGCTTGTTGAGCATTTTCATTAATTTTAGATTTTCTATAAAAAATTATGAAAAACGCCTTAAATTAATTTTAATTTTTCAAGACCGTCATTTAATTTATTTAGTACCCAATTAATAGATTCAATTTTGCACTTCACGCCAGTGCGCAGTCCGGGCTCAGCGTAAGCCAACAACCACGGAATCTGAAGCCACGTAAGCGTAAGCATAGCAGTCGATCAAAAATTTGCATACATTTTCAGGTAAACAAGTCTTACTGTGCCTGCTTTTCATTACGTTAAGGAAACAAAAATTTTCACGACTATTAATATAAAATCCCACTAAAAGCAATATAGGTGATACAACTTTACAGTAATAACAATTACGCTATTCCTCATTACTAGACATCGTTGGATTGCTGAAAAAAGTATATTGAAATGAAGTTATATATATATTAGAAGCTGACGCTTGCAGCGAGCTATACTTGCTAAGCAAACAAACGGTAAGGCAACGCATGAAAATTTGCATGTTAACGAGACACGCCTAACAGTGATGAAATAATTTGAGCTAACTTCCGCTTTAAAACTAAATTAATAACTTTATTTAATTTACTGTATTTGGGCTATCCAATGGTATCTAGATGTTCGAAGCAATATTGTAGTTAATATTGTAAAGCTGTATCTCATATATTGCCGTTTGTGTGCTTTTGCATCAACGGTCGCGGAGACTGTGTTTGCTGAGCATAATACGAAGTAGGTGTCCAACTTGTTTAGCAGAAGTTTCATGCAAATTTTTATTTGCGGAAAGAAAATCAAATATTAATCATGAAGTATAACTCATCGATATTGCGTATGTTGCGTACACTTTGATGCATCAATTCATGAATTGAATTTTGTTCTGAGGTTGACTTGAAATATTTGTAGGCTGATACGTCTTCAAAGAATGCCTGACAAGCATCATCATTCTTATTCAAAATGGTCAATCACTTTTTGCAGCTCTTCAAAAAACGTATCTCCAAATGATGGGAAGTTGACTATTTTTGTAAGTTACAGTTTTTTATTGAATGATATCAAAATATTCCTGAAAATTGATATTGAATTTATAATTTTGCAATATTATTAAGTTATGCATTACTAAGAGTAAACCTATTTTGTGTAAAATTTCATGTTAACGTTTAACAGCACTTTATTAAGATATTTAAATTTATAAAAACGAAATGAATATAGTATTAACAAATCATTACTGAGAATGAAATATCAAAATAAGTATTTTAATGCAATCGTGAGTAGAGATGGCAAGCGGCTCATATTCCACCGCAGGTTGATGTTGTGATTCATATACACAGCCAATGAGTATGAAGCCAAGAGGTAGAAATCTGCATTTACCACACAATTCACCAGCTTTAATCAGCAGTTTTATGATGAAATCACTATGAGGAATTGTGTCGTCAGGTCTCACCAGGTTTCATAAATTTATGTAATTGATTTAGATCATTTTTATGAAAATAATCTTTCTCAGTATATCAGAATTTTCATTTGCCACAGGTTTAGCAATTTTTGGAAGATTGAAAATGTTTTCACAAACTTTTGCACAATATTTTTGATTGCAATAAATAAATGAATGTGAACTAGTGTAGGATGCAAAGTCTGAGTGGGCAAAATCCATTAATTTTTAATAAATAGCCTCTGTACTTTGTCGTTGCCTATATTATAATATAACGATACAGCCGATTCCACACTTTCTAACGCGACAACCGTGATGCACAATTTTCAGTAATTTAAACTGCATATGCATTACATTAAAGTATCAATTCATTATGCTGATGTTTTCATTAAACAATCAATTTTTTTGAAATTAATAAATTAATTTCGCGGGACATGGTATTCATTGCAAAGTATTATTATCGTAGGCAGCGATCATACACTTATAGTTGATTGTTGCTTAATGTACATATGATTAACGTTGCTGTTCAGCTTGATTTATGTAAGACAGTTTTTTTACTTCTTTGAGTTACGTCATAATATTATATGACATAAATAATGACTTTCATTTGTAACGTATTGAGGATTTTGTTGTTCTTCAGCAATTATTATAATCTTTGGTGCTAGCTCATTACATTGCCTTACGTTTTCAAAGAATATGTGCATTTATAGGTCAGCAGACTAACTTTATGCTAATGTGATGATGAACATTGCCGATGGCATTCTGCATCGGGCAATTTCTGCCATTCAAACCCGGAAGTAATTTTCTGTATATAAATTTCTGTTTATTGAGTGAACTCTATTACTATATAAATATTCGTTGGCGAAATCCGCTCTAATTACTGCATTGCGCTAAACCACGAACATCAGTTGAAAAATTACGGCTCTGCGTTTGCCTTATACCTCCTCAATGACACGCCTGCTGACAGGTATGAATTTTTACATATTTGCTGTTTTTTGTAAGATGAGGTAACATACTTGGCCAGTTGTTTAATGGAAATGTCTGTCACCAGGAAGTTGCAATTGCAACCTAGATGCTCGACACTGATCAACTTGTGCACACTATTGTTTGAGCTTGACATAGGAAAGCTGCTGTTAGTTAGAGAACGCACTTTTAGCTACCACTCTTGAAACTGTCAGAACGGTACTAACGTTCCTTTCATCCTCGAAATTGACCTCTGAAATATCCTTTGATGCCATTATATTGCCAATAGCACTGACTTATATGGATGCACTTGTTTTCTATCATTGAGAAAATAACTCTATCTCCAATGTTGTCAGTGTTGATAAATGAGGCACAACGCCTGATTATTATACGTGAAGATAGAGTGAAGGAAAGCGATTCACATTCTAACAACTTCCACCTCCTCCATCCTGCAACTTCTCCCTCCTTCCTTCCTCCTTTACTGCCCCATCCTGCTTTCCCGTCCAATGATCCCCATCATCGAGCTCTTAATGATTCTAAGCTGAATAGAGATCGCGCAACTGAAAATTCTGCCCGCCCCTATTTCCAGCTGAATGAACAGCGCTTACCTATTGTGACCTGATATAAATCTGATCATTTCTCTAAACTGCTATCAACTCGTAGTACTTTCTTAATTTTAAGGGCGATATCACCAAATATTGGCTACTCCTGATGCTTGTGTTTTATTTTTTTTATAAAATGCAATAGAGAATGTTCACCCACAGAAGTTTCTTGAAGTCATTGCAAAGCGTTGAGTTATTGAATACATTCGAGTAGGTGTATCTTTAATTGTATGAAGCTGTGGTAACGCAGTGCTCAACGAAATTTACAGTCTTTTTATAAATCATCGTCAGAAGGCGCAAACGAACACAATTGGCAAGTTGAGATGAGCCGGCAAGCAGCACAGCCACAGGCGTAACCGTTCACCACCATGAGGCCTACCCTGCGTCATTCGTTGTAAACTTTTGTGCTGAGATAAATTACACGTTACACAATTTTTGTGGCAATTATTATCATAAAAGTTCATGAAAACTATTTAGTTTTCTACGCATTTCTGATTCCAAACTTCAAAGCTCTGTATACCCGCCCACCACCCCATCCAACCACCCTGAGAGAGCTATTTCAGCTCCGTATACCTGCCCACCACCCCTCCAACCACCCTGAAAGAGTGTTATTTCAGCTCTCTTTCTGAAATCTGAAACGTGTGAAGTAAATCTGAAAACGGGTTTTATTTTCGAAACTGTTTTCAGTAGAAGCCATTTTTTTATTATCCATCTAAGTTTGATTAGAAGAAAAACATCAGTAATATATAAATTATTGCATCACTTCTTACTTTCAAGCTGCTAAATTCAATCAACGCATTAATAGCATTTCTGGTTATTTTTAGTAATTTGCAAGGCTTCAGGCTAATAAATTTTCACTTCATCTAATTTTAGTAAGGTTAATCTGCATAATAATGCTATTTCGCATAATAATATGCACTGTGTAAATAAAAACGTAATAAATTTCATCGTCTCATTTAATAACGTTGTTCATAATATTCATTTCACTGCGCTATTACTGATGGAAAATTAGGTTATTCTTCCNTATTCAAAATGGTCAATCACTTTTTGCAGCTCTTCAAAAAACGTATCTCCAAATGATGGGAAGTTGACTATTTTTGTAAGTTACAGTTTTTTATTGAATGATATCAAAATATTCCTGAAAATTGATATTGAATTTATAATTTCGCAACATTATTAAGTTATGCATTACTAAGAGTAAACCTATTTTGTGTGAAATTTCATGTTAACGTTTAACAGCAGTTTATTAATATATTTAACTTTATAAAAACGAAATGAATATAGTATTAACAAATCATTACTGAGAATGAAATATCAAAATAAGTATTTTAATGCAATCGTGAGTAGAGACGGTAAGCTGCTCTTATTCCACCGCAGTTTGATGTTGTAATTGATATGCACTAAAAATTAGTATGAAGCCAGGAGGTAGAAATCAGCATTTACCACACAATTCACCAGCTTTAATCAGCAGTTTCATGATGAAATCACTATGAGGAATTGTGTCGTCAGGTCTCACCAGGTTTCATAAATTTATGTAATTGATTTAGATCATTTTTATGAAAATAATCTTTCTGAGTATATCAGAATTTTCTTAATTTAATCTTAGCAAATTTTGGAAGATTGAAAATGTTTTCTCAAACGTTTGCACAACATTTTTGATAGCAATCAATAAAGGAATGTCAACTAGTGTAGGCTGCAAAGTTTGAGTAGGCAAAATCCATCAATTTGTAATAAATAGTCTCTGTACTTTGTCGTTGCTTGTATACTGCCATAACGATACAGCTGATTTTACACTTTCTAACGCGACAACCGTGATGCACAGTTTTCAGTAATTTAAACTGCATATGCATTACATTCAAGTATCAATTCATTATGCTGATGTTTTCGGCAAATGTTATGTTATTCTTGTATTTTTTGCATTCATTTCCCTTCTGTTCAAAGAGCTCCATTGAAACCTGATTGAGTCGTTAATTAAACAATCAATTTTTTGAAATTAATAAATTAATTTCGCTGAACATGGTATTCATTGCAAAATGTTATTATTGTAGGCAGCTGTCATACACTTATGGTTCATTGTTGCTTAATTTACATATGATCAACGTTGCTGTTCAGCTTGATTTACGTAAGACAGTTTTTTTACTTCTTTGAGTTACGTCATAATATTATATGACATAAATAATGACTTTCATTTGTAACGTATTGAGGATTTTGTTGTTCTTCAGCAATTATTATAATCTTTGGTGCTGGCTCATTACATTGCCTTACGTTTTCAAAGAATATGTGCATTTCTAGGTCAGCAGACTAACTTTATGCTAATGTGATGATGAACATTGCCGATGGCATTCTGCANGCCCTCGGCATTTTATTGCACAATATTTGCCCCCAGGCTATGCAAATTTTGCATATGCAAATTTTTTTATGCCCTCAGGCTATGCCTGGGGCGTTGCCTGAGGCTAAATTTTTAAAATTTTGAAAATTTTCGAATTTTTGAAAATCGTCAGCCCGAGGGCTAGCCCCAGGCTATGCCTCTGGCAATAAAAAAATTTGCATAATCGTTAAATATTTGCATAATTAATAAAAATTTGCATAATCACTAAAAATTTGTATAATTGATTTGGTTCCCCTTGCTGCTTTGAATTTGCATTCTTCTTCCCACTTCCCTTTATTTTCAACTGTCACTTATCCTTTGGGTTTACCTGATCCTCACCTGGTGTACTTACCTGATCCACACATGATACTTACCTTATATACTTACTCGATACCTACCGTTTTTGCGATTCTACTGAGACGCTGACTTTGTTGTGAGACACTTTAAACGCTACTTACCTGAACGCCACTTACCAAGATAGAGTGCACTTCCTTTCATGCTACTTACCTGAACACCACTTACCTTGATAGAGTGCACTTCCTTTCACGTTTCCTACCTGAACACCACTTACCTTGATACAGTGCACTTCCTTTCACGCTTCCTACCTGCAAGTCACCTAACAGGATAGAGTGCACTCACTTTGACGCTTCTTACCTGCACGCCACCTAACAGGAAATGCACTTACTTTGATGATACTTACCTGAACGCCACTACCTAGTTCTCTGAATTTCTGCACATGGAGATCCAAATACCTGAACGAAGCAGTGAAAATCAATCATAAAAACCTGAAAAACGTATTTCAAGTTAATATACAAACGTACAAATACAAATATGCAAAGTTAATATACAAAGCTAGTAAACAATACGAACGTAAAATCTGCATACAGCATTGCAATGGATTAACAAGGTGAGTGAAACTAGACAGCAACATTTGGAAGTGCTTAAGTATGACGTAATTCATAGCTATCATTTGCAAATACTAAACTTTGTAAAATATAAACTTACCATGATTCTAAAAACATGGTTGTAATATACTATACCATAAAATTGATATAAAACAGCCATATTATAAAAAGTAATTGAAGACGAATAACAGTGCATTTCATTGTTTCTTAATTAAGTATACAAAATTGAAGAAAAACTCAACTACTTACATGTTACTCATAGCGATAGTTGTCATTAATAATGAGGCTTTCTGATCTTCACAGCTTCGAACTAAAACATAGAACTGAAGAAACAAACTAACTCTTACTCTTTGCCATAAGCAACCCTGAACTGTGAACCGCTGTGGATGGCCTTCATGGCAACTACAACCAACACAGAACGGCCTTTGATTTCATTGACGTAATCCATTACTATTGCAAAAAATATCTAATTCTTCCTTACTCGATGAGGCACGGGAAACCACGATGGAAACGGAAGTAAACGCCGACATCCCATTTTGATAAGAGTGGTGTCGGCTGTGACTCAACGGCAATTCTGATTGCGTTGACGCAATCTGTTGCTATCTAAATCAAACAAAATATTTACTGATATCTTCATACCACCTTTGGAACGCATTGAAGCCAACTCGCAATACCACAGTGGCAGGATGCAGCAATTGGTGTGACGTAATCCACTGCTGCCAAAAAGCATACATGATTGTTTCTTATATTTTCTGAAAAGCAAAACCATACTGGAACTGTCGAGGAACGCTATGATGCCAACTTGAATTATCATGGTGCCAGGATGATGAGCGACATAACTGTTCGATTTAACGTATTCCATCGCTATCATAAAAAATATCAAATTCCTTCTTACTTTTTGTAAAAAAGAAATGCACACTGAGACGCCAAGGAAACGCCTTTATGGGGAGGGGAACACGGGTTGCCATCAGGACAGGCATCATGGAAAAGCTAATACAAAGCTAATATAAACAAATTCCACTTACCAATTTTTGTCAAACGCTACTTTGGGAACGCACTCATTGCAACTCACACTACCACGTTGGCATGAAGTATACCGCAACCAGCGCTGTTCGACTGTCTTGACGTAATTTGCTGGAATTAAAATCATTATTCAACTTTTTCTTACTCTTATAATAAGCAAAACGACAACGGGACCACTTGGGAACGCCAATACGCCNGGTAAGCGCTGTTCATTCAGCTCGAAATAGGGGCGGGCAGAATTTTCAGTTGAGCGCGATCTCTGTTCATCTTAGAATCATTAAGAGCTCGATGATGGGGATTATTAGACGGGAAAGCAGGACGGGGCAGGCAAGGAAGAAGAAAGGATGGAGAAGTTGCAGGATGGAGGAGGTGGAAGATGTTAGAATATGAATCGCTTTCCTTCATTCAATCTTCACGCATAGCAATCAGGCGTTGTGCCTCATTTATCAATACTGACAACATTGGAGATAGAGTTATTTTCTCAATGATAGGAAATAAGTGCATCTATATAAGTCAGTGCTATAGGCAATATAATGGCATCCTAGGATTTCTCAGATGTCAATTTCAAAGATGAAGATAACGTTAGTGCCATTCTGACAGTTTCAAGAGTGGTAGCTAAAAGTGCATTTTCTAACTAACAGCAATTTTCCTATGACAAGCTCAAACAATCCTGTGCACAAATTGATCAATATCGAGCATCTAGGGTTGCAATTGCAGCTTCCTGGTGACAGACCTTTCCATTAAACAACTGGCTGAGTATGTTACCTCATGTTACAAAAAAACTGCAAATATGTATAAATTCATACCTGTCAGCAGGCCTGTCATTGAGGAGGTATAAAGCAAACGCAGAGCCGTAATTTTTCAACTGATGTTCGTGGTTTAGCGCAATGCAGTAATTAGAGCGTTCTTCGCCAACGAATGTTTGTATAATAATAGAGTTCTCTCAATAAACAGAAATTTATATATAGAAAATCACTTCCGGGTTTGAATGGCAGAAATTGCCCGCTGCAGAATGCCATCGGCAATGTTCACCATCACATTAGCATAAAGTTAGTCTGCTGACCTAGAAATGCACATATTCTTTGGAAACGTAAGACAATGTAATGAGCTAGCACCAAAGATTATGGAAATTGCTGAACAAAAACAAAATCCTCAATACGTTACAGATGAAAGTTTTTATCCATCTCAAAAAATATTATGCGTATCTCATAGAAGCATAAAAAAACTGCTTACGTAAATGAAGCTGAACATCAACTTTAATCTCATTTAAATTAACCAACAATCAAATATAATTGAATGATCGCTGCATATGCATGCAATACTAGTGAGCAGGATAATAATACTTTGCAATGAATACCATATTCAGCATAATTAATTTCGAAGAAGTGATTGTTTAATTAACGTTTCAA
Organism: Trichinella papuae; assembly: GCA_001447755.1. NCBI lineage: Eukaryota > Metazoa > Nematoda > Enoplea > Trichinellida > Trichinellidae > Trichinella > Trichinella papuae. Next base: position 57,874 of record JYDO01000148.1, on the reverse strand, counting down.
CCAGGTTTTCATCGACTTCTTTGAACAATAGGAAAATGAATGCAAAAAATAGAATAATGACATAACATAACATTTACTGAAAACTTCAGCATAATCAATTGATACTTCAATGTAATGCACTGGCTGTTTAAATTACTAAAAATCACGGTTGTCGCGATAGAACCGGTGTATGCGGCATTATTGTTATATTATAATATAGGCAGCGACAAAATGCAGAGGCTATTTATTTAAAATTTATGGATTTTGGCCACTCAAACTTAGCATCGTACACTGATTCACATTCATTTATTGTTTCCAATCAAAAACATTGTGCAAAACTTTCTCAATGTTCCAAAAATAGCTAAGGCTATGGCAGTTAAAAAATTGAATGGAAGAAGAAAAATCATTTTCATTGAAATGATTTGAATCAGTTACAGAAATTTATAAGATATGTTGACACCTGACGACACAATTCCTGCTAGTGAACTATGTATATGAATCACAACATCAACCTGCGGTGGAATATGAGCAGCTTACCGTCTCTACTCACGATTGCATTAAAATACTTATTTTGATATTTCATTCTCAGTAATGATTTGTTAATACTATATTCATTTCGTTTTTATAAAGTTAAATATATTAATAAACTGCTGTTAAACGTTAACATGAAATTTCACACAAAATAGGTTTACTCTTAGTAATGCATAACTTAATAATGTTGCGAAATTATAAATTCAATATCAATTTTCAGGAATATTTTGATATCATTCAATAAAAAACTGTAACTTACAAAAATAGTCAACTTCCCATCATTTGGAGATACGTTTTTTGAAGAGCTGCAAAAAGTGATTGACCATTTTGAATATGAAAGATGATGCTTGTCTGACTTCCTTTGAAGGCGTCTTTAACATCAGTCTATAAATATTTTAAATCACCTTCACAACAAAATTCAATTCATAAATTGATGTAAAATCAAAGTGTACGCAACATGCACATCGATGAGCTATATTTTATGATTAATATTTGATTTTCTTTCCGCAAATAAAAATTTGCATAATACTTCTGCTAAACAACTAGGTCGCCTACTTCTATTATGCTCTGCAAACGGTCAACGCAACCATCGTTGATGCAAAATCACACAAACAGCAATATATGAGGTACAACTTTACAATATTAACTACAATATTGCTTTGCACATCTAGACACCATTGGATAGCCCAAATAAAGTGAATTAAATAAAGTTATTATTTTAGTTTTAAAGCGGAAGTTAGGTCAAATTATTTCATCACTGTTAGGCGTGTCTCGTTAACATGCAAATTTCCATGCGTTGCCTTACCGTTTGTTTGCTTAGCAACTATAGCTCGCTACAAGCGTCGGCTTCTAATATATATATAAATTCCTTTCATATGCTTATTTTTTAGCAATCCAATGATATCTACTAATGAGGAATAACGTAATTGTTATTATTGTAAAGTTGTATCACGTATATTGCTTTTAGTGTGATTTTTGATAAAGAGTCGTGAAAATTTTTGTTTGCTTAACGTAATAAAAAGCATGCACAGTAAGACTTGTTTACCAGAAAATGTATGCAAATTTTTGTTCGACTGCTATGCATACGCCTACGTGGCTTCAGATTCAATGGTTGTTGACGTGCGGTGAACAGGAAAAGTACGGTGGCGTTGAATTGCAAAATTGAATCTATTAATTGAATCCTAAATAAGTAAAATGACGACCCTGCAAAATTGAGATTAATTTTAAGTGCCATTAATGAATTTTTATAAAATTTTAAAATTACTTAGGATGCTCAAAAAGCTGTGCAAATACAAGATGTATCGTAATTCATTTTTTAAGTTAAATTATACAGCTGGAAACAACATATTCACAGAAAGCGTTTTTTTATTGAGAGATAACGGAATGGATCAACTCTCCGCAGCAATCAACTCAACAAAGTCAAATAAACAAAGACTCAGCCAACAAAACTCGTAATGAGATTTATTTTCTGCAGTATCAACTTCCATTATTTAATTAGGCTGAAAATGCCATTATCTGACTATATGTGCATTAGTTGATTATGTCCTAGTTGTGTGCTAGGCCGTGAAGGTACGTGATGACGTCCTTGTTGTTATACTGACGTACAATTCGAAGTATGCGTTTATCGGCGTCCCGATATTTTTTCAGTTTTTTTGTGGCTGATGACCAGCGTCCAACTGTTCATAAACTAAATCTAAATCTGTTTGCGAACTACACCTTACGCAAGCTGTCGGTCAGTTTCCAAACAGTCAGATGTGCCATTCCTAATTCTGCTTTCAAGGTGCTATGAGCACCCTCCGTATAGCTGTTGGTTTAACTGTCTCCATGGACAATCTGGCGCTACAACGACCACATTTCCACTAAAAACATTGGTGGACGTGTTACACCACCTCGACGATTTCGATGACCCACGTAACTGTCTTCAAAGCAGTCGTGTAGTGGTTGAATTTCGTCAGGAAGATGCCCTGCTAAGTTGTCTATGGCCTGCTCTAAACCATCTGTTGGAACAAATGCCAGAGCAATTACCATCTTGACTTGCAGAGCAAAGTCTGTATCATTTTTGTAAGTCTTGTGAATAAGTGCACGGTACACAAATGTCTAATCATATTTTGTGCCAAATGGAAAAGACAGCCGTGCAAGCAAAGATCTGGAAAAGCAGTTCTTACGGCATTGAAGGCTCCCATTTCAAAGTTACAAGAAATGTTTCTGGCATAATTTCTTTTGCCATATGATCATACGTCCCTCTGCTCTTGTTTGGCAGCAAAGCGTGGATGCAAGCCTGCCAGTGCTTCAGCGAGTATGACATATATTTAGCAGAACAACAGTAGCGCTAACTGAGATGTGCCATAGACATACCATGTTCTTGATTCATTGAGAATGGCCACCTTGTGATGACTGCCAAATATATGAATTCGCGGTCGGCTGGGACCACTGTCAGCATGCGAAAAGCTCACAATCTCGCCATGGTGCGGCTCATATGTGTGAACTTGCATTGTGAACTCATCCGGTATTACCAGAGTTTCCAAATTAGTGGGAGCCGCAAGAGGTGTTCCAAGCTTATTTCTCTGTCTCCTCACCATTTGCTTCAACTTCAGAAGAGTTCTCTGAACTGCTTGCGACAGAGATGTCGTACATAGGTCCATGTAGTCGGCCAGTGTTAGGGGATAAGGACATGATGGCCGGGCCGCCAGGTCGCCATCGCAACCAAATTTTTTAAAAAAACATCTCCAATGTACAACTACAAAAAACAATTGAAAAAAACAAAAAATAAAAAAATTGAGCAACATACCCTCCCCTGTATGAAGTTCACAAAATCGCGAAATCTACCCTACCCTCCCAGTGACAGGAAAAGAGCGGCAAACCGCCACTCCCCTGAATATTGGGGCTTGGCGCAAAACACCGCTTCCTTAAAAAACAAGGGAAAGTGCAAAAATACTTCCCCTACTCAATTGGACAGGCAAAACGCCACATCTCCCTTCACCTCAAAGCTGCGGAAAGGCACTAAGTACCAAGCTTCCAAGGGGAGCGAAACAACAAAGTCTCACCCACCTCTCCGCTCGGAAAGCCTAGGCTTTCCCCGCTTCAGGCTCCAGCAGCATGCGCTCTGCCTGCCCGTAGAGCAAGGGAAGATCTCGCACTCTGCCTTGTCTCAGGAAAGGGAGCTTCACGCTCTGGGGTGGGCCCTTTTTGGTCTCTCCATCCTCCACCTGCTTTAAATATTTCAAGTCCCACTCCGGGCATGTTTGCCATTTCGCAGAACTCATTTATGCCAGACTTTGACTTTCATTTTTATTACATTGCACATTTCTTTTTTTCAAAAAAGGTTTTCATTAATAAAGAATTGTTGTTGTTGCATTGCTCTTGGTTTACATTTAAAAAGAGGAAAACATTTTTTCTTACTTTTATAAACGTTTTAATTTACATACTTGTGTTATGCAAATTGAAGTTTTGAAATTTAATTTCAATTTGATTTTCTACCTAAAATCTATTTAATATCACTGGCTGGCTACTATTAATGGCAAACATGATATTTTTCCCCTGTTAACTAACCCTACATGGACGTCATTGATAAGAAATAATGCAGCATTGGGCTTTTGTTACGTCTGTTATATTTGTAACAAATTTTATTAATTGTTTCTTTGTAGTGTCGAAATAACAAATTGCCGAATTTATGTCGAAATAACAAATTGCAGAAAGGAAATATGTATATAAATTTGGAGGGAAATCCAAATCTAATTTGATTTGGTCGGATCTGATCAACGGAAAATATGAAATCAAAGAAAGAAGAGATTTGAAAAATCAAAAGAAAATGCAAAGAAAATAAAACATATTGTTTTGTAAAACAAAACTGCGTATAATATGGTAAAAATATGGAAATACATTGAAAAAGCTATGAACAACAACACGCACAACAAATATCAAAGATATAAATATGGAACAAAAGAAAAGATAAAAGTAACATAAGTGATTGAAAATGAAAACTATTCCAATGTTCACTCACCTCAACTGAGCAATGCTCACATCCATCTTGTCCATTGATGGTAGCCTTTCCATTTTGCATATCTTCTCCATGCATTACATATTACGGTTTGTTACGTGTTTACGAATTTGTATGCAATGTATCATGAGTCCCTTTGTTTCAAATAGAAGCCAAAATAAAAGAGAACCAAAAAATAAATGGGAAAATTTGGAAAGAAAATCAAAGTATAAACGAACATATAATAATAGCAGTTCAACAAAAGAAAAAATCATTCTTCAAAATGGTAGAATAAAAATAATTAAATTAGTAAAAACAATATAAAGATTCATGTCTTGAAATTAAGCTGAGGGTAAATGAAAATAAATAAAAGTTAACAAATGAAAATTTCAAAATATTGCGACTCATGAAAACAATTGCATACAATGATTCTGCTGCGTCAAAGCCCAAACACTGCATTATTTCAAACCTCAACCATACAGGTTTGTCCTTAGCTTAATTAAACTACGAGATAACTTCACCCTTTCGAAGTATCCCCATACCAGACCTACAGAATAGGGACCCACGGAAAACCACAAATACCTTTCGTTTTCCGTTCTGCTTCGTCTCGTCCGGGTCTTCATTCTTCTTCATATCTGAAAAATTGCTGAGCATTAAATCATATGTGAACATACAGTATGAGTTATAAATAATATGTTAATTTTAAAATCAAATTTTCAAAAATAACATATTATTGCTTCTCAATTACACGCAAAGTTCACAAAATAGAATCTATTTTTCATTTATAATTTCAAATTATAACAATCAATCGAAAAAGAATGCAACTTCCCTGAATAGGCGTCTTCTCATCGTTGAAGACCATCTCATTCTTCTTGTGCAATTCTGAATCATAGTGAATAATTTACAAATAATTGAAATAAAACAAAATGAAAAACATATCTGTTTCATAGATGCTTGTCCTGCTTTCCAGTGACTGCTCATAGCTGCTCAGTCGTCGCACATCGTTAGGCTACAACTTCTAGAAATAAAGCTCACTGATTGACCGTAACCTAATGCTACTATTACATGGCCACGTCAGCAAAGCAAACAAAGCAATCTGCTACTGATAACGGTAACGTTTACAGGAAAACTGATTTGCATATTTGAAAAACAACCTTCACGTACTGCTATTCAACCTCATCTATCTTTAGTAAAACAAAAAATAAAATTAACCTTACATTTTAAAAATATTTTCACCCTTAGTTCAATAATAATATTAAAAAATTGAAATTGATATGGCCTTTAATGCGAACTATTAAACCATTTTACATATATCTTTCTCATTCATTTATTGTGAACAGCTATATTTATAAAACATTTTAAAGCAGTTAGATCAGTTCGTTACGTCAGACGTCAAATTTCGAAAATAAAGAAGATTGTATTACTTTGCTCTGATAGCAATAAGAGATTCAATGTATATTCTAAACTATTTTTTCAATCAATTACAGACGAAATAAAAGGAAACTTACTGAAACAGATGCCTGCGTAGCCTCGATGTAGATCTTGCATTCACGTTTCTCCAAATGCAGACGAATTAATTTAAAGAAATGAAAAATAATAAACAAAAAGCAAAGCCGTTTTCGTTGTTATTCTATGAATTTCATCGCAGGAGAAACGCCATTCCACACGCACCGCACACCGTACGCCAACAACCATTGAAACTGAAGCCACGCAAGCGTACGTATAGGAGTGGAAGAAAAATTTGCATACATTTTCTCGTAAACAAGTTTTACTGCGGCTGCTTTTCAGTACGTTGAAGAAACAAAACTCTTCACGACTCTTAATCTAAAATCACAGCAAAAAGATTATATATGAGTTGCAACTTTACGATACTTATTATGTTCATCTCGACTGCTAGATACCATTGAATTGCTCATAAAAAGGAATTCACACGAAGTTTACAGATATATTAAAAGTTCAAACAAGCGGTGAGCAATACCTGCAAAGTGAACAAACGCCAAGGCCCCGGTTAAAAATTTGCATGGAAATTGTGGAAAATAAGTTCAATGGCTAGTTTTCATTACGTTCCGCAAGCATAATTTTCGCAACCTTAAATACTACTATTACATAGCCAGGTCAGCGAAGCAAACAAAGCTAGCGGTTAGAGGAAAACTGATTTGCATATTTGAAAAACTACTTTCACGTACTGCTATTCAACCTCACCTGTCTGTAGTAAAACGAAAAATAAAATTAACCTTACATTTTAAAAATATTTTCACCCTTGGTTCAATAATAATATAAAAAAATTGAAGTTGATATGGCCTTTAATGCAAACTATTAAACCATTTTACATATATATATATTTCATTCATTTATTTTAAACAGCTATATTTATAAAACATTTTAAAGTGGTTACTTACAAGCTGTTCGTTATGTTAAACGTTAAAGTTCGAAAATTAAGAAGATTTTATTACTTTGTCATGATAAAGATTACCGATTTAATGCATATACTAAGCTTATACATTTAATCAATTACAAAATAAGTAAAAAAATACAACTTACTAAAATAGATGCCTTTCAATGCTTCATTTTTATCTTGTATTCACGTTTCTCCAAATGCAGACGAATTAATTTAAAAAAATGAAAAATAATAAACAAAAAGCAAAGCCGTTTTCGTTGTTATTCTATGAACTTCATCGCAGGAGAAACGCCATTCCACACGCACCGCACACCGTACGCCAACAACCATAAAAACTGAAGCCACGCAAGCGTACGTATAGCAGTGGTAGAAAAATTTGCATACATTTTCTCGTAAACAAGTCCTACTGCGGCTGCTTTTCAATACGTTGAGCAAACAAATCGATTGCTACAAATTTATAACATGTTAAAGTGATTATTTAGAAATCGTTCGCTAACTTAAGAAAAAAACTGTTGAAAATTATAAACACTACAAAACGTTATGTTAGTAAATTACAGAGTCAATATCTATGCTTAATTATATTTTTAATCAATTACAAAGTAACTGAAAAACATGCAACTCACCAAAATAGTTGTTTCTTTTTTAGTTGGAGCCTCCCTTTTTTATGTGATGTCTTAAACAGTGGTGAATCATATACAAGAGAATGAAATGAAATAAACAGATAACAGCGCATCATTTTCAAGGATGCGCGTTCGGCATTGCAGTGAAGGAGCTAATCTTCACTCACCGCACACCGTTAGTCTACAACTGCATTAAATAAAAGTCAGTGAGTGAACGTTATCAACTACTACTAATGGCACGTCAGCAAAGCAAACAAACGTCAGAAGAAATGTTGATTTGCATAATTGAAAAACAACCTTCATGTAGCGTTATTCTTCGTAGGCTGACTGCACGAAACGTTAACATTTAATTATCTTTATTTTATAATTTTTATTTCCATTTCTATTTCATTGTTACCACACTGCGATTTGAAAAATTATAATTGAAATAGCCAGCAATGTAAAATATATTAAAATATTTTACACATATCACATTCATAATGATCTGTGGTAATTATTGAACTTTTTAAGGCAATTACTGACAATATGTTCGTAAACTGAGAAGTAAAATCTAAAACCTACATAAAAAGGATTATTTAATTGTCTGCTAATTTACAATCTTAATATCTATTTTCATCATTGGTTTTTAGTAAACTGCAAAATAACTAAAAAAAATGCAACTTACCAAAATATGTCTTCACCTCCTTCAGGCTTGCCTTCTCTTTGTCTAGTTGAGAATTGTGAGGAACCATTTTCAAAAAATGAAAATAAAATAAACAGACAAAAGAGATCAGCTTCTTCTGTATACTGGCATGCTCATCATTCAGTAAGACTGATGAACTGTGTGAAGTCGCCGCACTGCGTTACTCTGTAACTACTACTGCAACGTTATCTGGTCAAACAAGCAAAGCAACAGCAGGCTATTTAGTAGTACACAATGTACAAATATCCGGTCCGAAAAGCACAATGTACAGTGCTGGACGACCGTTTGCTGAATGCTGCATGAGAGAACCGCAGTACAATAAAAATAGCTAACGTGGATCACAGTAACCGCTATAGCGGTGCATGATGAAACTGAACTGCTGTGTCATGGAAAATAACCGACCGCGGCGGAGTAATAGTCGCGGTGCATGATAAAACTGAATTGCTGCGCAATAGAAATTAATCCAGTGCTAAAAGTAGTAGGCGTTGTGCTTTATGCAAAATTTTTGCGATATAGCAAATACCTCTTCGCGGAAAAGGGGACGCGGTGCACGTTAAAACTGTATTGCTCCGCAATAGAAAATAACCCGCCGCAGGGTAGTGGACGCGGTGCATGATAAAACTGTATTGCTCCGCAATAGAACATAACCCGATGAACCGTATAAATTTGATGCATAAATATAGCGCTACTACAATATGTGAAGTGTAGATATTTATTCTGTAATGATAGTAGCACAGTCACTGGGTGTCACAAGGAATCTGCATACTTTTCCCTTGATATGGCTAGTGTTTCTGAATAGAGCAATGGATGTAGAATTGACAAGGTACTTACCTGAAAAAGTCCAAGAAAAAAGTAGTCAACTTTGTTGAGTGCTCTCTCTGTGTGGTTATCGTCAATTATACGAACATCATTTTTTTGCAAACTATTAGTCGAAAGTCTTACAATTTTATGTATATTATGTGACAGTAATTGTAACATAATGCAGTTGAACTGTTCTACGTGCTGATCTGACTGTTGGTCTTAGGTAATGATTGTCGTTTTCTTGAACATGATAGTTTATTGGTATAGTTGTTGGGACAAGGCAGAGTGAAACCGTGGTTACCTGTGAATAGTTTCCCACAATCTAGCAATATCTGAAAATGAATACATCTACCAATTTGTCAACAGTTTGGTGGCTGTTTCTTGATTCAAGATGTCCAGCGCTTGAACGTGCACAGTGCACAATCAATCAGTGACAGCAATTGAAATACATCTGTTTCTCGAATTGGTTGTTGCCGTGCGTGCAGTAGTAGTGCATGGGATTTATCAGACTGTTACTATTTTCTTTGAAGGCTGATTACAGTATCCAGATGCCACTTTGCCAGTTTTCAAGTAGAAAACTGTGGTGACGACTGTTTGAGTGCGTGCAGTGACGACCAATTTCAACCCAAGCTAATTAATGTTTCAATAGATTGTCTTTTTTCGTTCGCTGTAAAATTTGTTATAGAACCAACAGTCAGTCATTGAAATTGTGCCATATTGTTGTTCAGTTAGTTTCAGTTCCAAGCGATCTCTATTGGAAAACATTGCTCGCTTGCACGGTATTCGAGAAATGGTATGTCTGCACAGTTTGATGTTCCCATCTGCACTGAGTGATGCCTGATCCTTGTGCAATACTCTTGCAAAGATAACATAGATGATGAAAAGTTAAAAAAAAAAGCATAAAACCCACAATTGTCAAAAATATATTCAAAATCACAACGTTACCTTGTTCAAAAAGCATATAAATAAATATTTATTATTATTATTTTGAAGAAAACTGCTTGAAATGGTAATTTGATCAAAACTGTTTGTATGTGTGTGTGCGCGTGAGTCAGTGATCATCAGTCAATCAATGCAGCACTTGTGTTGTTGATTGGAAAGAAGTGAAAAATTTCTTGTTGTTGTCGTTGTTGTTGTTGTTGAGCACATTGTATGTTTTGTTTTTGCGTAAGAATTGCCGCCAACAATGAAATTGCATCATTCGCATTTTCTTCATCTGCCACAGAGTGTTGGTTGATGTGGTGCATTCTTGCTTGCTTCATCGAAAAGCAAAGTCAATCATCGTCAGCCAAAGTAGAACAAGTACTATGAAAACTTTTACATCGGGAGTATCTGTGAAAATAATTCAACAAAAAAAAATATATATATATGTATACATAATAAATATTAACAACAACATTCACCAAATGAACAAACAAGCTAGAGCAAGGGTTGTTGTTGTTGTTGTGGTTTGCTTTGGTTAAACATTGCAGCAGCAGCAGCACCAAAGAATGAATGCACTGTGTGTTGTTGCAAGCAGACACACACATGGGCAAAGAAAAAAAATATAAAAGGAAAAAAAACAACTATTGGGTACAAAAGCAAAGGGGTAAAAATGAATGTTGCCACCATGCCTCCCATTCACGACAGCCTACCTGAAGCAGCAGTAGCAGCAGCTGAGCTGTAGTAAAAGCCGCAACGCGGATATTTGAGACCGGTGACGTTGACGGTCCAGTTGTGGTTCCAGCCGTAACAGTCCATTGCAAGTGTGTTTTGATGTTCCAACCAGCGTTGCAGTGGTCGAAAGTATTCGAGGAGTGGTTCCGCGGACAGTGTGCTGATGTTGGTGGCGATGGTGCGCAAAGCGTCGGCAAAAGATGCGGTCGAACAAGCGGTGCGCAGCATGCGCTTCAACCGTTGGCCGGCGGATTTGCCGGCCATCGGATTGCACTGATAAAGCGGACCTCGGTGACCAGCTTCGAGGCAAAGCGACTTTTGCAACTGAAACTGCAGCACGTTGGCAATGAACAGCCTGAGCAAGGGTTCGTTGTTGGCGATGTGGTGCTCAGAGGCGGCGTGGAACGAGCTCAGATTATCACCCCATCCGCTGTCCACGAGCAAACCCTGGTACTGGTACTTCACTAGCCACCATTGGTTGTTGAGGTCGACGGCTGGGATTGCGCCGCTGAACACGCGCCAACGGTACAAGTCCGCAGCGTAGGCGAACGGCAACGAGGCGAGCTTCTGCAAGGCGGTGAAGTACAAAAAATTCACACCCTCTTTCGTCTCGAGCGACGATCCACGTTCGAATGGCGCCTCTCGAATCAGGCCCATCTCGCGTAGCTGAAGCGGGGCTGTGGCCGTCAAAACGACCATGTTGATTATCGCTTCACGCAAGCCTGACTTGTCGTTTTCCCTAAATTTCAGACGTTGGTCGGCACAAATCATTGAACACTCCACTTGGCCAACTTGTTGAAAAGTGGTCAGAAAATCTCTGGCCAAATATGTACCACAGCAGCTCTTGAACGCGTAGTCGATTCTGTTGAAAAAGTCCGCACTTTCAGCCTGGCATTCCATATTGTTGTGGTCGTCACGCTTGCGATGCACAACTGAATTGTTCCAAAATTGTGCTGTCAGTGGAAGTAGACCGATTTTGAGGAAAAACTTTTCCGCCATTCTGAAATCAAATCATCGAAAAAGAGAGTGAGAGAGAGAACAAATATTTTATATTTGAATTGAATTGAATTAAATTTTTTACTTCAACAAATATTCAACAGTGCAGTTGTTGTTCAGTCGCTCGTCAGACCATGCACTGGCGGTGCTGATCTTGGGATACGGCATCGAATTTGCATACAACGGCAACCAATTCGAGGCGAACATGTCGCCGAACAGATGCACCGGCACTGCAGACGTGTTGAACGTGCCTGGATAGCGCGTGTAAAGCACGCGACGTACGTACGTGTGCATCTGCTCGTACAGTGGCAGAATTTTGTTCCACAACGATTCCACTGTTCGTTCCAAATTTGCATCTCGATACAAAGAGCGCCAAACGGCGCCCAGGTCCTCGAAATGGTTTCGCCTAGCTATGGCGTTGTTGATGGCCGTGTGCCGCTGCAGCGACGGACCAATTGCCGAGCCGATGCTTTCGTGCCAACGTTGCCAAAGGTATTTCAGAACCGACGGATCCGCTGATTTGGCCATCAATTCCACGAGGTCAGGTTCCAGGAAAAGCCGATCGCCGGGGCGTTGGCCGCAGTTGGCGGTGTCGGTGGCGCAGATGAATGCCGTGCTGTGCAAGGTGCGCAAGTCTGCCGAAACACTGGCCAACGCCTTCGCTTGGGTTTCTTCAATTTGCAAGCCGGACCTGGCGATCCGTTCCAACAGACTGACCACCTCCTTCTCACTGGCCAACAAGGAAAAGTTGAAATTACTGGCCACCACCCGATTAGCTTGTTCAGCGTCGAACAATCGTTTCACAACTTCCGCTTCAACGTACAGCTTTCGGTTGTGATCAACCATGTTGGTCAAGAAGAGCCACCGTTTTCTGGCCTGATCTTCGTATATGCTTTGAGCTGTCTGTTCGTAGCTTGCCAGATAACTTTGCGCTCGGATCAATTCCTGTTCGACGGCAGTTGCATCGTTGTCCATCGTCATTCCACACCTCGGAATTGGTAGAGTTGCTTGGACAGCCGGAGGCCATTGTTCACCCCAACCGAAACATTCATTGTCCTTCTCTTGCAACCAGCTAACAATTGGCTGATAATACTCGAACAGTGGTTCGACGGACAGTTGGCTAATGTTCAACAGTTGTTCGAGTGTTTCGTACCACGGTGACGAATTGGCCGGCTTCATGAGCGCTTTCAATAGCCGGCCGACAGTTTTACTGTTCGACAAATCGCACCGGTGCAAAGGTCCCCTGTGAGCAGCCGCGTTGCAAAATGCTTTGTACAGTTGAAATTTCAAAATGGTCGCCACAAAATTGCCCACCATTGGCCCGTGATTGGAAATACGCCATTCCGCCGCCGCATCCAAACCAGAATACCGATGACCAGTCGGTGGCATGATACCTTGATAGGCGGTGCGCAGTTGCCACCAGGCTTCGTCCAACTTTTCCAAGCTGATTGTACCATTGAACACGTTCCACCTGTACAAGTCGATCACATAGCCAGTTGGCAAAGGAACAATGTCGCTCACAATTGCTTTGTACAAATAATTCATGTCAGCCATGTTTTTTGAAACATCATCTTCACTGATGTTCAGCAGACCAATTCGACTGAGATATGCAGGTGTGCCGATGGACAGTGCCACAGCGTCGGATATTGCTTGGAAAAATCCAATACCAGTATCGTGCCTGAAAATCGACGGCTGCTCAGCGCAAGTCATGTAATGATGCAGGCGGGCCATTTGCCGGTGCGCTTCAACTAGTCCGTCAACTGAAACATCCGTGCACATGTAAATAGCATATTGGACGCCATTTGAAAAATCATGAGCCAAAGGTCGACAATCTTTTGGCGTGCTGTTCGTCGTGGTCTGTTCAAGCACGGAAATATTCCAAAATGCATCGTTCATTGCAGGAAAGCCTAGACTTTCGTAAAATGATTCAGCCATTCTACAAAGGTTTTGAAAATATTAAATCAAGTTCATTTTTCACCGCACATAAAAATGAATAAATAAATAAACAAATATATATATCATGAGTTAATAAGAGAAGTTGACGAGTGAACTTACTTGAACAAATAGTGCGCAGTGTAATTTCGAGAAATCATCTCCTCGGTTACATTCAGTGACGAAAGTTCCGGATACGGCAATGAATAATAATAATTCAAATGATCAGCGCAGTTTTGGTCGGGCAAATATGAGCCGAAAAGATGAGCTGGTATGCTTGAATTTGGAAATTTGTCTGGAAAACGTGTGATCAACAATCGTCGAACGTGAGCGTGAATCCGCTCGTACAACGGCAACATTCGATACCAAAGTTGTTGCAAGTGTTGTTCAAAATTGTCCCTTTCAAACCACGACTGCCACCAATAGCCCATGTCAACATATCCGGCTCTGTTGCTTGCCAAATTTGTCAGCTGAACGTAGTGTTTGAAAAGCGGCTTCATTTCTGCACCAATTTTTTCATGCCAACGTTCCCAAATTGTATACATTTGAGTGTAATCGTTGCAATTGGTCAACAATGGATCATCAGCTGAAGTTGGTTGCCAATTCGACCATTTCATCAAATTGCTATTACTACTGTGCAGTGGAAAAAAGTAGATTGTGTCGTAAATTTTGCGCATTGATTTCAACAAAATTCTCAAACCATTTTCAGCCATGTACATGCCACGATCTTTGATTGCGAACAGTTGTCGAATTGTGAACGGATTTTTTATCAGATACAATTTGAAATTTGCACTAGCATTCGCTTGTTGTTCGTAAAACGTGTCACTTTCCAATTCAACTTGTTCAAGTGCAACTCTGCTTCTCTGATCAGTGACGTCGGTTTTGTAGATCCACCGTGCCCAAGCCAAACGGCCATTGATCCACTGAGAATGTTTTTCGAATGAGTTCAAAAATTCATTCACTTTGGCAGTTTCAGCGTCGACCGGATCCACTGGCAAAAGTCGCTCACAACGCGGCTGTGGTAGACTGTCGTTGATCTCGGCAGGCCACTGGTATCCCCAACCGAAACAGTCGCCAGTGTTCTCTTTCTTCAGCCATTGCAACAACGGTTGAAAATATTCGAGCAAAGCTGCCGTCGACACCGTAGAATTTCCCGTCAAACTGTTCAACAAAGTCGACAAATTTCTACCAGACGGAAAAACGAGTGCATTTTGCAGCATTCGACCAACATGTTCACCGTGATGCAAATTACACCGATGCAACAGGCCTTTGTAATTTTGACGATCGCAGAGCGACTTGAACACTTGAAAATGCGCCACACCGGCTAGGAAACTGTCCACCGTCGACTGGGCCAAAAAGACGTGCACGTTTGCGCCGGGATCAAAGTCTGCCTGTTGTCGTTCCACCGGGGCAGAGATGCCCTGGTATTTGTACCTGGCATCCCACCAAGAACGCTGCCAGACGGCAGGGTTGGTGTCCGCGAGCTGCGCACGCCACCGACTGACGGCTGAATAATACGGCAGCGATGCGACGGTTCTCAACGCCTGGAACAGTAGAACTTGGAGTTCGTCTTCGATCGTGTGGTTCCAGTTCGTCGGTATCATGTCGGTGGATTTGAGGTAGTTCAAATTTTCCGCCCACAATCTGGCCAACAAACTGACCACATCTCCGACGTTGGAGTTGCTGCCGGTCCAAGTCGACAGTGGCTGTTCAGAGAGCATGATCAAATGGTGCACTCTGGCAAGTGTACTGTGCGAAGCTAGAAATTGTCGAACGTCCATTTTGGAGCAGACGCCAATTCTGTACTGGTGGTCATCGTTTCGCAATCGCCACACGGCCGGTCGACAAAGCATTCGTTTTTCAATCGTCTGATTTTTCTTCTGCTCAAAAATCGACCTCTGCCAAAATTGATCGGTCAAATTGTCCAATCCAACGTTTCGAAACAGCAATTCCGCCTGCTTGAACATATCAATGACGGTGAAATTTTTATTCCTCAACGAATGCTCGAGCTGACCAATCCATTCAACAGTGGTGAAATTGACGTTCAACAACAAACTCGACCAATCCTCAGCAAACATACTGCCGAGCAAATGGGCCGGTATCGACGAGCTGGCGTTGAAACTGTCACGATAATTGACCAACAATTTCCTTCTCACGTACGTGTGCAAATGTTCATACAACGGCAACAGTTCAATGGTCAGTTTTTCAAGCTGATCCAATTGGTGGTGATCAGTTTTGGCAGTCCACTTTTTTTCCAATTCCACTTTTCTCTTCAACAAAACGTACTCCTTGTACAAAGGGAACATTTGTTTGCCGACCGTATCACGCCACTGCTTCCACACATACGTCAACGTTTCCACATCCACAGAAGAGCGTGATACCAAATTCATCAAATCCGGAATCAAATACCATCTTTCTTCTTGGGTGTCGTCGGTACCGTTTGGCAGGCGATGGTGACCACTGCCTGCCCCCTGACTCCGAATGAAAGCATCATCTCCAATTGAAGCCATTTTCAAAAGCAGCTCGTTCATTAGTTGAATATCGTCGTCGTCGGTGGGCGTATCCGGATGCAAAATCATGTCGACCATTTCCAAATCGGTCGGTTCGAACAACAGCGAATAGTTCATAGTTGCCAATTGACGAGCCTGATCTCTCAACACCAAAGCCCTCTCTGTGGTGCAGTTCAACAGCCGCTGGAGCAGAGTTTCATTTGCCGCGTCAGTCCAGTGTTTCCAATGTGCCCGATCAATTTCTAGTTGCAGTGAATTGGTGAGCATTTGAAACTTTTCCACAAACTTCTTCAACTTCAATAGCTCGAGTTCCACTTTGTCTGGCGGCTGAAATGCACCACATCGAGGCTTCATCAGCGTGCTCTGCACTGGCTCCGGCCAGCGATGCCCCCAGCCGAAGCATTCGTTTTTGTTCTCTTCGCGGAGCCAGTCCATCAGAGGTTGAAAATATTCCTTCAACGGTTCAACGGAGAGGTTCGCTTCACCGGTCACCAGTTGCAACGCTTCTCGCCATTGTCTAGAAGAGCCCAGTTTGAGCATCAGGGCCAACTTTTTGCCGGCCACGGTGCTGTTGTGCAAGTCGCACCGGTGCAATGGTTCGCTGCCGTTGTTGTGACCAGCGAACCGGCACAACGCTTTGTAGAGCTGAAATTGCAGCACGTGCGCGATGAAATAACGAATGTACGGAGTTGAGGAGGCGACGTGGAACTTGGCACCGGGGTCGAAAGAGTCTGGTGGACGTTCGACGGCGGGCAGTATTCCTTGGTTGTCGTGGCGCAACTGCCACCAGGCTCGGTTCCACTGGTCAACAGTGTAGACGCCTCGGAACACGTTCCACCGCCACAGGTCGACCAGGTAGCCGAACGGTAGAAAGGCCACCTTTTCCAGCGCTTGTTTGAGCAAAAAGTTCACATCCAAGTGAGCATCGTCGACCGGGCCCGTGTAAAGACCGACCAAACGCAAGTGCGAGGGTGTGGCGACGGACAAGGCGATGGTGTCGCCGATCGCTTCGTGAAAGCCGGGATTGGCACCGGATCGGAACACACTGGGCTGATCGGCGTACTGCATGAAATAGTGCACGTGGCCCATTTCGTGGTGGGCGACGATGAAGTCGGCCATGGTCACTTGGGTGCACATTTTGATCCGAAAATCGTCCGGCCAGAACATGTCCCAAGCTGAGGCGTGGCAGATGAAATTTCGACCGTCGTCCGGTCGTTGGAAGTAGGACTTTTGCCAGAACGTTCGGGTCATGTTCGGCAAACCGACGCTGGAGAAGAACGATTCAGCTAGGCGAAACATCCGCTCCGGTGTAAAGTGTTGTCGGCGCATCTCTTCGCTGACGTCCACTTGTGGTGCTTCGGAATAGGGTGCGACCAGCGGGAACAAATTCACCCAACTCTCTGCCCAGACGTTGCCGAACAAGTGAGCCGGAATTGCCGTACCGTTGAACTGGCCCGGATACAAGTATCGCAGGCGTCTGCGCACGTAGGCGTGCAATTGTTCGTACAAAGGCAAGAGTTGTTGCCACATCGAAGCCAGCTCTTCCTTCAAGTAGTCATTTTCGTACTGGGCGCGCCAGTAGTCGCCGACGTCGTCGTAGCCAATTGCTCGGGCTCCTCTGTTGCCCAACTGTACAGCCCTTTGGAAATGAGTCCGCATCGGACGGCCGACGACGTCGTGCCATGCTTGCCAAGCGTAAAGCAGCGTCTTGTAGTCGTGACAGTTGGCGAACAAATTCGTCAACTCCGGATTCAAGCTCCACATGCGCTTGCAGTCCGGCTTGGCATGAATCGGCCGCCAAGAGCATATTCGCCCCCTGCTGAACGTGCTCGTCATGCTGGCAATCAAACGATTCAGCTCCGCAGTTTCGGTTGCACTCAACTGCAATGTTCTCGAACGCACCAGACGAATCATACGAGCCAGTCGTTCGTCGTCCACCATGGGCAGGTAGACTTCGGCTCTGGCACGGCGCGCAGCTTCGCCAACAACTGTCACCTTGTTGGCCATGGATTCGGTCATTCTGATTAGGTTGTACTCGGTGATGTTGGTCGCGTAGTCCCACCAACGAGAACGTACCTCGCGTTCCAAGGCCAACTGTTTCACCTCGTAAGAATTGTAAAATTGTTCAGCTTTGAAATTTTGATTGGTCGGCAAAAAATCTCCACACCGAGGCTTCTGCAATTGAGCAACATCAACAGCTTGCTTGTTATTCCAACCGTAACATTCGTGCGCTTTTTCGTTCTCTCGTTTCAACCAGTCGTGCAATGGTTCAAAAAATTCCAACATGCCCTCTGCACTGAGCAACGCCTTTTTGCTGACCAACTTCAACGCCTCTTGCCAAGGTTTGGTGGCGCCGAGTTGCATCACACTGGACAGTTGACGGCCCAACAACAATGGATTGGAGTCCAAGTTGCAAAGGTGCAACGGTCCGGTATGATTGGCCGCTTGGCAAACTCCTTTGAACAGTTGAAACGAGAGCACAGTGCCGATGAGGTTGGCATAAGCAGGCTGAACGGCGAATACTGACCAGTGGTTGGTTCCGTGGAGGTCCAAACTTGCCGAAGGCATCGGTCGACCGATGCCCGTATATTCGTACCTGTATATCGACCAGTGGACGTTCATCGTTTTGGCGTTGATGGTGCCGTCGAAGATGGCCTTTTGCCAGTGGTTCAAGGCGAAATAATACGGTATCGACGGCAGCATTGTCAACGCCACGCGCAGCAGATAGTTCAACTGCACAAGTTGGTGGTGGGTGACGTCGAAACGCGTGCTGTTGTCGTCGAACAACAGGCCCAGACGTTCCAACGAGGCGGGATTCAAAGCGAACAACGCCAACGTGTTGCCAATAGCTTCCATGAATCCTGGACCAGCTTGACGTCTGAACGTCAACGGTTTGTCGCGGTAGTGCATGAAATATTGCACACGACCGAGCAGACGAAACGCCTCGAGCAACTGCTTGGTCGACACCTCACCGCCGCACATGGTCACACGGTGCATGTCGTTTTCGTGAAATTCCCACGCAGTCGGTATGCAAGAAGTTTGGGATGAATTGTCCTGGCGTTGAAAAGTGGACAATGTCCACAACGAGTCTGGAACTTTGACAAAGCCGGCAGATTGGAGCCAACTGTCCGCCAGGCGGAACAACGATTGCACAGTGTAGTTGAGTGCTGCCAGCGAGCCGGTGACGTCGGTAGTGGGCACAAATTTGTACGGTACGGTCAAGTCGAACAGCGCATCCCAACGTTCAGCCCAAAGATCGCCCAACAAATGAGCTTCGATGACCGAAGCCGGCAGACGGGATGTGCCGTAATGGGCGATCAATTTGCGACGCACGTAAGCGTGCAAGTGTTCAAAAATTGGCAACGTCGACTGGTACAACTGCAACAAGTCGGTCTGCAACAACGGCCTTTCGTAAATCGACTCCATGTAGGAGTAGTAATTTGCATAGTCGACATTGCGGGCACCTTGATTAGCAAGATTGACAAATTCGACAAATTGATTTTCCAAAATCGGCTGCACCGACGATCCCCAACTATACCACAATGGGAACAGTGTGTCGTAGGTTCGATTGTTGGAGAAAAGTGTGATCAAATTTGGATACAAAACAATGGGATGTTGGCAACGAGCAACGGTTGTCTTGTTTTCACAAGCAAACGACCGACTATAGCCGGTGAGCATCAGTTCGGGCAGTTCGACGAAGCGCTTCTTGTTCTTGTCCAAAACAACATCCCAAATTCCAAAATCCACCGCCGCTTGGGCTGATATCAGACGCAACTGACGCACCGTTTCCAAGCTGACGTTCTTGGGTAAATTTGCTAGAAATTTCAAAGCACCTGAACGCGCGTCCAACTGATGCTTGATCATCTTGACACCGGTCGAGCGAAATTGTTCCAAAAGTTCCTTGCTCAACTCCAAACGATACTGGAACAACTGCACCGTGTAGAGATCTTGCAACTGGCCTGCATCCCGATCGTACTTGGCCAACCATTCTTCCACTTCTTCCAACGAAGCTCTCTGTGCTGATGGCGTCGTCTTTGTTTTTTTAAATCAAAATTATAATATAAAATAGCAACGCTTTTTTTTGTCACTTTCAAATTTTTAAACTTTTTAAAAATCTATCTCAATATTTAATGATGGTGTGGAAAAAGTTTTCGCCAGCAAATTTGAAATTTGGAACAATTGAATAAATGACGTCAGAGATCATTTTTCAACAATTAACAACACACACACAGATATTGCTACTCAATCTCGACCAAAATTTACTAATTTAGCAATGAAATTATATATATTTATAAATTTAAATAAAGAAAAAAAAATTTGCAAATTTTTACCTGATCAGTTGAGAAGGAAATTCTGAAATGTGCAAGCAATAGTAGCAATAGTAGTAGTAGTTGTTGTAGTGAAAGCGTTGATTTGAATATCGAAATGAAGAACACCGGCATGTTGATACACAGCAGAAGAAATAAATGGTGAAAATGGAAAAAATTAAAATATATACCAACAGGGGAAAATTAGCAGCAGTGAATAATAACGTGCGTCCGCATGTCGCTTGTTACATAAATGAAATTCGACAACCAATAACAAATCTCGATGACAGCTAACGAGCAGTGCCAAAAAAGTCAATTCATCAAAAGAGGACAGCCGCTGTTCAAATCGGCACCTGTCAACTTGATTGAGCAACGCACAAGCTTGCTTGGTGGCAATTTATTATCAATTTCATCCTTCTTCATTGCTAAATCACGACGATAACGTACGGCAATATCAACGCTTGCACAATTTATCAAATCTCTAAGATCAGCAAACACAAAACAAACAAACAAACAAACAAACGAACGAGAAATAATCCAAATTTTTATATCAAAATTACTATTCTGTTTGCATAAGTTGCAATTACTTTAATGATATTGTTTGAAATTATTAATCTTCTTTTCATCATTGTCAACAATTCAATCATAAATAAATTAAAGCATCGTTTAAAATTCTTTGCTTTCTCCTTTCAAACACAACAACACTCAATCATCATAAAAATGGACAAACTGCGCTAGTTAAGCCATTGAATCAATTGTCGCAAATTTCTCAAATGTCAAATTATCACGCCGTCAAAAGAGACGGGCAATGATGATTTAAACGAAATAAAAACATTACATGTTTACGGTAAACGCTTCTGAGCAAAAGTGTCGTCGATGAAAAAAAAAAATTATTTCAACCAACACTAAGGCAAACTGAATCGACGAGCTCTAAGCAACAATCATCAAAAATTGACATTGCTCGATTGATCAATTAATTAATTAATTCCCTTGATTTATCCATTTCATTTTAGAAATTTTAAAATTTTTCAAGAAAATATTTTTTAAAAAAAGTCTTTATTCCAAATATCTAATTCAAATTTCAATCTCTAATCAACGTTAAATCAGTTTTTTTTTAAAAAATCAATTGAAAGAGAAATTTTATAAGCTAAAATTAATTCGACTAAAATTATTACTATCGATCTAGTGAAAAAGTTAAAATTGACAAATTCATTCAAGCTGAGAAAAGTAAAAATCAACAAATCAAATTCATGTTGATCAACTATGCAGAATAAAGAAAATCTAAGTTAAACTGTTGCCGCAATTACTTGAAACAAATTACCAAAAATTAGCATAAATCATTCAAATTCAATTAATACGGATCCTTCTTCAACCGCTTTGCCAGCTTCACAATTTACTGCTTTCACCTAAATTTTATTTATAAGTAACAATCATTGAAAATAAATCATTTACAACATTAAGCCATTTCTACAGTATGCAGCCAGCAAGCAGTCCACAACCATATTGTTAGTCAATAGTTTTTATGATAAATATTAGTAAATTTGCAAACAACGTTTGAACAAGCACTGTACCTACTACTGCTACTGTACTACTAAAATCTGAATGAACAATTTCCTATCAATTATTCAATTGAACACGCAAAAAGCAAATCAGCATAGCATTGCAGGGTTGATGATAAAAATAAACAAACAAAAATGCATACCTTCCCAGATTTGGGTGCTAATAAACTATTTTGCATTTTCATTGCTTCGATCACGCACGTCTCCTGACATTCCGATACTGACTGTCCCACCTTAACGCTGACCGATTTGATCATGCCAGGCATTGGCGCCACAATCACATTGCTCAGATCAACCTAACAGAAAAAGAAAATACTAAATCATTACAGCATTTTTTTCCACTTTCTCATACATGTTTCATTATTCAAATTTTAATCTCAACTCAATTCTGCAATGCAACACAATGCTGTTCATTTCATCCACATTGTAAAATTTTAAAGCTAAAATCAATCGAGTAGAAATTTCATTGCTTACTTTTTTCGGCTCTGGCATGTATTTGTAATATTTCTGCGCGGTGGAGGTAGTCACATTCAAATCATACTTGAACAAATAAAACATTTGCATTTAAATCAAATCAAATCAAACCAAAAAAAAACAACTAACCGGACAGCCTTTGTATAACAAAGATATTTTTCCGGCTGTATCACAACTTTTTATCTAAGAAAAAAAAATAAATTCAATACAAAATGTGTAAGAAATTTACGAAAAAGCAAAGTACCTGAACATTGCAAGGCTTTCCATTGACTTTCAAATTCAAAACTGTGTTACAAAAATTAATAGGCCCTTCAATATGAACTTTTTTGCCATCAAGTGTTACCTAGAGATGATCGTTAACAAATTAATCTTGACAATCATTGCTATTCTACAAAACTGTACAAAATCACATACTGTACAATTGTCGGGGATGATTTCCACGCCGCTGATTTTGTGCTGCGACGCTTCACGATCAATATGTGGCACTTTAACGAACAGCAACTGCTCGCTCATGGATTGCGTATTTTGTGAAAAATCTTGCCTTCAAAAAAAAAACATATATTAAAAAGGAAAATATATAATTTATAGCTCAAATTTGATACTGGACACTGTTCAGAAAATTAACAGCACGATGACGGTGGTGAGTAAAAAGGGCAGCAGCAATGGCCGCAATACTGAGAGTCTCTTCTTCATTCAAACGCACACCATGGAAACCCTCAGGATAGGTCTCGAAAAGATATTTTGTAGTTATATTTCCTGACCTGTAACGGTCTTCTGACATTATGTCGCGAAGAAGGGGAATATTATTCGTCACACCTAAGCAATAATAATGAAAATCCCAATTTTTTTTTAACTTCGAAAAAGAATAAATATAATATTAAAAGCCCACGTGTAAAAAATCTTACCTCGAATTACATATTCATCAAGAGCATCTCGCATCAAATTGATTGTCTCTATTCGATCATTAGCATAAGCTATGAGCTGAAAATGATTAATCAGTAGAAAAAAGAATTGATGCAATAATTTTCAGCTAACTTTGCAAATAAGTGGATCATAATAAATGCTAATTTCACTTCCTTCATAAATTCCACTGTCACAACGAATGCCGTTCAATCGCAAAGGCTCTTCGTAGCGGGTCAGTCTACCGACGGATGGAAGTCCGAATGATTTGTAAGGATCTTCAGCATAAACACGACATTCCAATGCCCAGCCACGAATCGGAATATCGGATTGTTTCAAATTTAATTTGTGACCTACGGTAAAAGTTGAGCTTCATCAAAAAAACAAAAAACCAACGATTTATTTCGCATACCGTAAGCAATTCGGATCATCTGCTGAACAATATCAACACCAGTGACTGCTTCTGTTATGGGATGTTCAACCTGAATTCAAAAAAAAATTAATTTTCCATTTAAAATTTATCATTATCATCTCACCTGCAGACGGGTGTTCATCTCGAGAAAGTAGAAATTACGTTTCGAATCGACCAGAAATTCAACCGTACCTGCTGAATCATAGCCAACTGCTAGAGCAAGAGCACAAGCTTCGTCACCCATTTTTTTTCTCATCTCCGGTGGGACGAATGGACTGCATAAAATAATATGCATAAAGCAAAGAATACTGTTGCTTTCTCTGCGTTCTTACAACATTAAAAAAGACCTACCTGGGAGATTCTTCAATTACTTTTTGATTTCGTCTTTGAATTGAACATTCCCGTTCATTTAACCAAATAGCATTACCATGCTTGTCACAAAGCACCTGACAGAATTAATTGAAAAATTACATAATTAAAACCAAAGAAAAAACATTTATTTACCTGCATTTCAATATGTCGCGGATTATCAATGTACTTTTCCACTAGCATGCGATCATCACCAAAACTGCTCGCTGCTTCTTGTTGAGATAGTCGGAACCCTTCTCGTGCTTCTTTATCATTCCAAGCAATTCTCATTCCCTTACCACCACCGCCAGCAGATGCTTTAATCATAACCGGATATCCTATTTCATTAGCTACTTTAACGCACATTTCCGCATCCTGAAAGCAATAAATAATTATTAATAATATACGAAAGGTTTATTTCAATTAAATTACCTTTATTTCACCATCAAAACCGGGTATCATGCTTACTTTCGCTTCGGTTGCTATGCGTTTGCTTTGAATTTTGTCACCCATAGCAAGAATTGCTTTCGAATTTGGACCAATGAATACACCACCAGCTTCGGTAAGCAATCTTGCAAATTCGGTATTCTCTGACAAAAATCCATAACCTGGATGCACCTGAAGAAAGCAAATTAAAAATGTAATAAATGGAAAAAATTTTGTCAAACAGAGTTCATTTACCGCTTCGGCACCGGTATCTTTGACCGCCTGCAATATTTTATCCATTCGCAGATAGCTGTCTCGGGTTGGAGCCGGCCCAATGCAAATAGCCTCGTCGGCCATTTGTACATGCAACTAAAAATTCAAATTTTCAAAAAAAAATAACATATTAATAAACAAATTTTCCACATACTGCCAACGAGTCGACATCGCTGTGCACGGCAACAGTTTTGATGCCCATCGCTTTGCATGTTTTTATCACACGGCATGCAATTTCACCTCGATTTGCTATTAAAATTTTTTCAAATTTCTACAAAAAAATAATAACATATATATAAACTGAGAAATTTTTATTGCATCTAATGATTTTACTGAAAATGGTTAAATTCTAAAAAATAGATTTCAAGAAAACTATAAATATACATAAAAATAGATGAAATTTTTTTTTATCACTCAACTTGTAATTATTATTAACAGTGACGCAAAGAAACATGATTTGAAAATTGCAAATATTATTATTATTCAATGTCGTATCAATTTCAACGTGAAAAATTGAACTGAATCAACTGATAAATTTATTAGTGGAGAAAAATTTTTTGAAACAAAAACGTCGAAAATTCAATTTTCAATTTTGAAATGGCAAAGTTGCAAAAACCAGTTTCTCCGCATTCCTCATTGATAAAGTGAAGTTGATTTGAAAAATTCAAACAACCGCAGGACAGCTGCAGCAAAATTGACTCTCAAAAAATGCTCGTGCATTTATCAAACAATTCTGGGCAAATGTTATTAAACTAATTTTTAAAAGTTCTACATTGTGATGATGATATTGTTATAATATTTTTCTGAACAATATACAGCGAAGGTTCAATTTCACAATTCAAAGTTATACTGTAAAAGCATAAATGACAAATTGAATTTTATGGATTTGATTTTTCAAATTTTGCAACTTTACATACAAAACAATGAAAACTTATCAGACTGTGAAAATGTAAAATAATACAATGAAGAAAAAAATATATTTTAAACCAATATACACAATATTGAATAAGAATTTTAATAAAAAAATAAAAATATCAAAATAGTCAAATATTATTTTTTTTTAAAAATAATAATATAAGCAAATAAAAAAAGAAGAAAACCTTCTCTTCAGGATTGATTGGATCCAAAACGTACATAGACCGATCAGATGCAAAGCATCGTCGCAAAATGCAATTGCACACATATAGACGTGACTTGAACACAAGCAACGCCATTTTCCATTCAAATGCCACTTTTTACTGAGCAACGGCAACTTGACAGTGATAAAAATATAACATATACCGTAATTTAAAAAAATTCAAGATATTTAATAAAATTTTGCCGATTTTTTTCATTAAAAAAATATATGCATTTTTTTGTAAAACATGTTTTTTTAATCATTGTATTTAACTTGTGAATAAATTAGTTTTAATTATACGGTTAAAACAATTAATTTTGAAATAAAAAATGATTTTAGAAACTTTTTCGAAAGAGATTACTTGAACAGAGTTTGAACTGAACTGAAAAATTATTCTTTGAAATTTTCACTTGCTAATAGATAACAAGAAAAATAAATCTTGAAAAATCCATTTTGTTCTCTATTTTAAATGGCCTATTTATTCATTTTTCCTTCGTACGGTTTGCTTGATCTGCAATAAATTATCCTTAGTGTTTTTTTTTGTTGCTGAAATTTGAGCATATTGCATTTCCACTCATTTCATACATTTATCTCATTCAACTTTCTACGCCAAGCTTATTTATTATTGCTTACTAAGCTTGTTCGATGCAAATATTTTTCCATTATATGAACAAGCATGGATTTATTAATCACACCCGATAAATATATACATTCCCGGAACAGTTTTCGTAATAATTTTAATTTTACAATTTAAAGACAACTACTGTGTGTGTAACTATTTGAGACTACTGTCAATCATTCACGTCGTAAACATCAATCATTACTTAATTAATAAAAGCAGAGAATGAAAAATGACATTTTGAGAAAAAGGCCAACTGTTTTCTAAATTTTCACTTCTACAAATGAATAAAAAATCTGTCTAAAGCACTAATAATTTTTCCTCTAATTGAGAAGCTTCTTATGTTCCCCAACTAATAAACCGTACAGCTATTTAATTTATTCCAATACCGTCACTTCTCTCAGAAACAATTTACAGGTTACTTGTGCAATTTAAATACAAGCATAAAGAATGCGAAGCAACCCACCAATTTGCGGATTCCAATAGATCTTTTACAGTGAATGTGATGCACAGGCATAAATCAGATACTTCGAATTAAGCTTTGTTTAATGTTGTTCAAATTTGAATTTAATTTATGAATATGTGTTTTCATTGCTATCAATTGAAATTTACACACCGACATGTTATTTCTATTTACATAAATCAGCTAAAAATAAACTGCTAAACTTTTAGTTTTTGATAGCTTTTGCGGTTATGATTGTTATTAAGAAATTATGACATTGTCAAATAGTTCTTTTTAAAAACAGTTCATTTTATTATTTTCACATTATTGAAAATCTGTTAAATTTTCCATTTATGATCATTAACAGCTGTGTTCTGAAACATTTTAATCATCTGAACTATTTTAATCATTATTTATATTGCATTAGAAAATATATTTCTTTTAGCATTTATACATTTGTTCTTTCAACATTTTAAACTAAAACAAAACTTATTTACATCGCTATATTGCGAGTTTAATCTTTGTACTATTCACAAGAATAATGCAGTGCAGTACTAACAATATTGCATTTAGTAAAATCTGTCTACAGAATTTATATTTCAAGCAAAAATACTTGATTTAATTATTTTTTCTTGAAATTTTTTTGAATAATTTATTTAAAGTTGAACGTGCATTTCTTGTTTACATACAGTATGTTTCTTCAGGTTGATCCATACAAACCTATTGATTTCCCATGGTGGATCAACGTTTTGTCTGCTGACCTTGATGTATCCATTCAGTATGGCCAGCACAAACCATTCGTTTAATAGTTAAAAGTTGTATGTGCATTTTTCAGATCTGCATCATCTGCAGTGCTTTGTTACTGAAAATTCGGATAATATGAATGATTTGATTAAATTTACAAATATTTTATTTTTTATAGGTGAAATGGATGATCCTAATCGTTGCCAAACGGTATTTACACACGAAGAAGCTCGCCGACTGGAAACCTTGGACAGGTTGGAATATTTTGACTTTTTAGTAGAAATTAGCATAAATAAGAAAATAAAAAAAGGAAAAATAAGCATAAAATGTTCATTTCTGTTAATATTTTCTTTATGTAAATATTTTTTATCATTAGCATGCGTATTCATCACGTCTGCATTCATCATCTGCAACAATTTTGAGTTCAGTATTGAAACAAATAGTTACTTGATTTCTTTTATCTAAGATATTTTTGTTTAATCAAAGTTTTACATTAAATGAAAAAATTGCTATTAGAAAAAGGATAAGTAAGAAGGCGATTCATAGATAACAAATCAGTTTTATTTTCCCATATTTGTGGTAATTATCGGGTCTCAGACAACTGCTTTCTTTTCTCTAATGGGGTCCATAAATGTGCACATATGGCGAACAGAGGGATTTTCTGGTAAACATGTCAAGGACAACCTCAATCATTTATTCCGTTAGCAACAATGTGTTTTTCTTGAACTGCGACCATTAATGCAGATTTGTTTTTCCTGAAATTTGATTCATTCAATGAGGCAGTTTTTGATTTCAAATTCAGGAAGATAATACACATTCGTTATGTTAGTTTAGTTTAAATTGGATAAAAATTACGATTTCTGAAAATTTTCAATATTTTAGTTTATAAAGAATATTTGTTTCTCAAAAGAAAGTGTAGTGCAAACTGTATGCATGGAAAGGCTAAAGCAGATCAGTCAAATATTTGCAGAATGCCAAATGCAATTTTGTGCAAATTAAAG
This sequence comes from Trichinella papuae, assembly GCA_001447755.1. Taxonomy (NCBI): domain Eukaryota; kingdom Metazoa; phylum Nematoda; class Enoplea; order Trichinellida; family Trichinellidae; genus Trichinella; species Trichinella papuae. The sequence continues at coordinate 29,171 of JYDO01000148.1, read as the reverse complement.
ATTTCGCCGATACTTTTGCATGTGCACTATGATGATATGTTAATGCATGTTACAAGTAATATTTCAAACAGATCTGCGTGTTGCACATGAGATCATTCCTTTTATTTTTAAGGTTTGTTGTTTGCAAATGATGATGATTATTGATAATCCATGCATAATGTGCATAATTCTTACGCAGCTGAAGAAAATTATTTACTATTATTAATCTTTGTTAAATTATGTGAATATTATTAATAATGAAATTTTAAATCTTCCCTTCGTCGGGATGCATATGAAAAATGTATTACTGTATGTGATACTCAAGATAACTTTTGACTTTTTATTTATGCATATTCTATATTACTTGTTTATTACCATTCTGCTACTGACATAGCTTTAAGATGGGGTATATGGACGTGAAGGTTATGAATTGAATAACAATTTATATTTGCAGTGTTACCTTTGTTTTTATTAGAGATGGGCTTATTATTGAATCATTTAAATTATCATTATGATGCGTTTTATTATATTTCAGCACAGAATTTGGCTGCCTTAATCTTGTACACCCAGAGAAGATTTTTGAGAGGCGATTGGTTATTAAAGTAGGGTCGGAAAATTTTTTAACAGTTGTTTTTTTTTGAAATTGATCTTTTATAGGCATTAAAGTTTTACGAACAAAGACTTGAAGAAATTCAACGTTCAACCGATGCTGCGGTTGAAACGGACAATCGATTTCTTTGTGAAGTATTGCTCAAATTGGGTCATCTGAATTTGTTGATTCATGATTTTGTTAAAGGTTTAGATTTGATGATATTTTATTTATTTAATTTTTGATGCATTGCGTATTTTTAGCATTGTCAGCCTATCAGCGTTTTTATGAAAGCAAAGCGGAATATTGGAAGGTTGGTGTTTTACTCTTTTTTACATAGAAAATTGTACTGTTTTATCTATAGGATGCTGCATTTTTATATGGTCTGGGATTAGTGTATTTTCACTTTAATATGCACAAAAGGTATGGTAGATTTATTATTTTTCCTTTGACTTACAGTAAGACTGTTTTTAGCGCCACGGAAATTTTTCAACGTCTTCTTTATCTGTTTCCAAATTTTTGCAAAGCAGCGGAAGTAAATATTCGTTTGGGTTTGGCTTTCAAAGCGTTGCACAGTTTTGATTTAGCAATCAAAGTAATTTCAAATAATTATAAATAAAAAGTTAATTATGAATTTTTTTTTTAATAGAATTTGAGACTCGCTTTCGTTGATCCAAATCCCACTATATTTTCCAAAGCAGAAAGTAGAACTACATCCAATATTAAATATTTGAGATTTTTATTTAAAGAATTTTTATATTTTCAGTTCGTTTTCACATAGCTCACTGTATAGAGTTAAAGGTTAGTATTCAAGATAATTTTATTTTTTTTTAAATATAATATTAATTCTTTTTTTTCAGGGTGATTTGAAAAAAGCACATTCTGAATATCAGTCACTGTTGCAATCTTCTCAGGTAGTGTCTCCAGTACTGAGAGCATCATTGTTGCGCCAGTTGGGTGAGATGTTGTTGTTTTTTTATTATTCTGCTTTTGACCGCAGTTCGTTTCATCTTTTAGGTTGGCTTTTTTTTCGTGAAGAAAGCTTTGGTGATAAAGCACACCGGATAAGCGTAGCTATTAATTGTTTACAGCAATCTTTGAAAGCAGATCCTACATCTGGTCGAAGTCATTATTACTTAGGAAGGTATTTATTCATTTTTTTTTAAAGCGTAATAAATTTATTAAATTATTAAATGAATTATTCGAACATTTAATGAAATTATTACTGAATTGTATTGTAATTTTAACTGATGTTTTTATTTTGTTTTTAGATGCTTTTCAGCAGCAGGACGCGCCCATGAGGCATTCCTATCATATAGACATTCCATAGATAAAAATGAATCCAACGCTGATATTTGGTGCTCAATTGGGTAACGCTTATTATTTTGTTTTCTGATTTTTTAATTGAAAAATTATGAATAATGATTTGATTGTTTAGAAAAGTTAGTTATTGATGCAAAACTTATTTTCAGAGTTCTTTACCAACAACAGCAGCAACCGTTTGATGCTTTGCAAGCATTTGTATGTGCAATTCAGCTTGATGATTCCTTGTCGCCGGCGTGGATTGATCTTGGCCTTTTGTACGAGCAATATTTTCAGCTAAACGATGCTTTGAAGTGTTATAAAAATGCTCTCAAATTGAAATCCAGTCCGTATTGAATTGCTTTTTTCTTCCTGTTTATGCAATTTTTAGGCATTATTTTTCAGAAATTAACCAAGCCCTGTTTGATCGAATTGAATTTTTGGAGACACAATTGAAAGGTAGACCCAAAGCTTCTGTGGAAGGTGAAAGCAGGTAAAACTGATGAAAATCATAAATTGTAATGAATTTTGCTTTGAATTTTTTTTTTCTTCTAGCAAAAGTGCACTTCTGTTACCCAATATTGAAGATGTATCCCGTTTACCGATTCCGGCACAACTTCTGGATCGTCAAAATGGATATCAGAGAGTAATTTTATAAAATTATTGCAAAATTTTTTTTAATTTCTTTTCACAAATTATTATTGTTATTATAGCAAAGAATTGACATGTATTTGAAAGGAAGTTTGATTGGTATTGGTTTGAATGAGGTAATTTTTTCATTACCTTTTCCCTACATTATGCACATCCGTAAAAGTTTGATTTAGAGTGAAGATGGCGCTCTTCCTTCCCTCAATTCGCAACAGATGCAGATGATGCATATTTTATCGCAAAATCAGGTATTATTATTAATTTGATTTTCATAATAACTGTGTAATAATAATAATAATATAATTATTGTTTGAATTTAATTTGAACAATTTCCCCTTCATTCAAAAATCAGCGCCAATTTTTATAGTCTTTATTGAACCCTCATCAAATGTTGACTCTTCGCCAGCTGCAAGAAACACACGCGCTTACTCAACATTTTCAGCAACAACGGGAACAACAACGAGATGAGGAGGTTGAAAGAGAATTTATGCGCAAACATATTTTAACATCTTTTCTTTAAGGACAACGTACCGAGATCTCAGGAGACTGTGAACGTGGATCCAATTACAAGCACAGAAATTAGCATGCGCACATCTCCTTTAAGTGACTTGCCACAAGTTACCCAAGAAGATTTGCAAGCTTTTCTCGGTTTTACTGATCAAGAAGACTTGACAAACAGCTGTCTTGAGCCGGATAATAGAAATAAATCTCGTATAGACAAAAATGACCCTATTATACCGACAAATATGTTATTTTCAACTCCTGTTACAATTCAGGTAATTTTCAAATTTTATTTATTCAATTTTTACACAGTGTCAATGTAATGTTCTTTTTTTTTTTTTAGGATTCTGTGAATTCTGATAGACCAACCTTTCTTGCTGAACCTCCTCCGTCATGTTTGAGTCTCACCGCCCCTTTAAATGTACCTTGTACCATTACTAGTAGTGAAATATTCCAGATATGTAAGCAGCGCAACTTGGGCAGATGCAAATCAGTGTATGAGGAGAATGTGTTGCCTCCTCAACCACCGACGTGTAATAGAAATTTGCCTAAAGAGAGGGTATGCGTTATTATTGTTTTTTAAATTTTAAATTTCATATTATTGTTTAAAATTTTAATGCAAACTTAACAGCAGTAAGTAAGTATCTTTGTTTGAATCAAAAGGGAAAATATTAATTTATAATTGATACAAATGATTATTATTGTTATAAATGAAAACTTCATTTCTATGTAGTTAGTTTTTTAATTTTAGTTATTACTAACCACTCCATGTACTGTTGTTGATACGAAAAAAGATGCATCATCGTTAGAATTGCAACGCTTCTGCTATCAGCAACCAATTGTATTGATTCGCGGCTTGACTTCAGCGTTGAAAATGGACTTGAGTCTTTTTTCTACAAAAACCATCGTAGCTGAAGCTGCTAATCAACAAGTGGAATTGCGTACCCAATATTTGCAAGCATCCGATGTCAACGTCGATTCGCAGGGTAATGTCACTTGGCAGTGTGGAAGTCAACCATCCTATACTACAGTAGGAAAATATGCCGCTTATCAGCTTCAGTCTTTCCAAAATGCACTGAAAGTAGTAGATGTTTAAGCATTTGTTTTAAAATGCATCTGCTTTGGCATACAATTTGAGTTGTTTAAGGATGATAAAGAGAAGATGAAACGTGAAGGTGATTTAGAATGCAATTATTCGAAACGGAAAAAAGATGTTGCATTGAAAAAAGTAGTAAAGTTTGGAACGAACGTAGATTTGTCCGACGAACGAAAATGGCATCTTCAACTTAAAGTACAAATGAGAAATATATATATATATAGTAATTTGAATTTCCATTTTTGAAAATTATTTTGAATTTACAGGAATTGAACAAATTACCTTCTTTTTGTCGCGTCTACTCTAGCTGCAACCTTTTATCACATCTTGGTCACGTTGTGCTTGGTATGAACACTGTACAACTTTATATGAAAGTATATTTTTAATTTTTGTTGTTGTTTTTTAATTTATACAATGCAGTACAGATTTGGTTGAATAAATTAATTAATCAATTGATCATTTCTTTAGGTACCCGGCGCTAGAACTCCTGGTCATCAAGAGAATAACAATTTTGCTGGTGTTAATATTAACATTGGCCCTGGTGAATGTGAATGGTTTGCCGTTCCTTATGAATACTGGGATGCTGTGAAGACAATTTGCGAGAAGTGATTTATTTATTTTTTTTTTCAAGCATGCTTTTTTGTTTATGAAAAATCATGACAATTGAAAATATATTTAGTAATAAATGTGATTTTTTGCGTGGTTCATGGTGGCCATCGTTGGAAGATTTGTATGAAAATAATATACCATTATATCGTTTTACGCAAAAAGCTGGCGATGTTGTTTGGATAGGAGAGGGAACTGTTCATTGGGTACATTCAACAGTAAGTGGAATATATAATTGTTCTATATAATACATGTGTGCTTGCGTTTTCTTTGCTAATATATATATATTTTTTTTAATGAAATTTTAACGAAATGTTTTAGGGTTGGTGTAATAATATTGCCTGGAATGTTGGCCCATTGACTGCATCACAATATCAACTCGCAATTGAACGTTATGAATTCAACAAGTTGAATAGTTACAAGTCGTTGGTGCCTTTGATTCATCTATCTTGGCAACTTGCTCGCAATATCCGATTCAGCGATAAGACATTATTCGAAATGGTTCGGTAAGATTGAAAAGCAATTTTAATTTTATTGGAAATATTTCTTATGTGTATTCATTTTTAGAAAAACACTTATCCAATCTATTGCATATTGTCAGATTGTTGTGGATTATGTTTGTGAACGACTGAGAAAAGAGTTGAAACATCATCCGCGTACTGAAGGAGAGAATTCTCATTATTGTTGTGTTTGTGAGGTATAACACTACCTATTATTATTATTATTATTATTTAAAGTTAAAATGTTGTTAATAATTTTTGTCATATGATATTCATAAAATTATATATGTGTTTTTTTTAACAGGTTGAAGTATTTAATATTCTTTTTGTATTGCCAAGTGAAGATAAATATGTTGTGTATTGCTTGAATTGTGCTTTGAAACACGAGATGAATTTGAAATCATTCTACGTGCTCAATCAATATAATATGGATGAACTTGCGGCAGTTTTGGACCAATTTACGTTGGTTGGGGTAAGCAAAATTTTTCAAACGTGAAGATATTTTGCGTATGTTTCTTTTCATTGCTTATTTGCATAAAATTTCAACTCAAAAGTAATAATTATTGCTTGAAAAATGATGGAATTTTGGCTATATAAAGTTTTTAATTGCTTTATTTAAAATGAAGATTTAATAATTTGTTGTCGTCTTATTTAGAAGAAAACTGGAATGATATGTTGAAGTTCCAGATATTGGCTTCTTGTCCTAATCAAAACCTTTATTCCAACTGCAGTAAAGTGATTTTCCATTCTGTTCAACTGTGTAACATCACATAATTTATTTAATCTGCGATCATTTCTTTTCCACTTCGTTGTTCATATTTTATGCTTGCCTTCTGTTTTAATTAATCTTCAAATCTAGTCCAGATTTCGAAATTGTTCTTCAATTTCAATTTCGTAATCATATACAGTAAATGTTCTGTATGTATGTATATATGTATATAAATTTTATTTTATGGTTGTGATTTCATCATTTGAAAAGTCCATTTTTTCTTTATTTTTACTCTTATTTATCGAGTAAAAGTAAAGAGTTATATTTTTAAGAGAAACCTCTGTTGGTAAGTATTATTTGTTTTAGTACTTTTTTTTTGGTCATTGTTTTACCTCATATTATACAGTATACCTCATTTGCAAACGGATGTGTTATGATTTGATTATGTAAATGTTTGCTTGTATTTCATTTTGAATATTTGTTTTGTTCAGACATTGAGACATTGTTCATTCAATGTTACCTGGCCACAGCACTCGTCATTTTTCAAAGGTTACTGTCCTTTTCCGTTGTTTCCATTTTTGCGCAGGTTACAATAAAAATATTACAAAAGAATTATTAATTGCTATTGCAATTCATAAAAAAAAAGAAAGAGGAAAACCAAAAGTCAAATTACGTCCAATAGCCTGTTTTTTTTCTTTTTGACTGCTTTATATTTAAATTTCATCAAACCCGATGCTTAATAAACGAAGGTGTGGAAAAAAGCATGATTTGTATTTTAAGCATGTTGTGTTGTTTGTGGTTCAGTTTGTTTGTTTGTTTGTTTGTTTTTTTGAAATTTAACATTGCGTCATGCAATTGGTTCTGCTTTTAATCTGTCCAATTGACACGGATGATATTGGCGCCGTGCAAAGTGGAAAAGTAATATTGGACGAAATCGACCAACCTCTCGGTGCCTGTTAGCGGCTTGGTCAACTCAGGCCAAGCATTACATTGACGACACTTTCGTTTTGCTCCATTTGAAACGTGAAGCTATTTCTACAAGCGTTCTCCACATTTGAATATTATCATTCTTACAATCATGTCGCTCAGGCGGTGCTGTTCTTCCAACTCTGGATATCATCATTGTACAATTGTGTTGTTATTTTTCACAGCATTGTTTTTCACTGTCAACGCTCAGAAATCTGTCTCTATAAAAAGTATGTTTTTTTTATTATTTAATTTAAATAATCACGTAAATGTTTTTCATTTTCGATTATTTATCGAGTAATCATTATATATATATATATATATATATATATATATATATGTGTGTGTGTGTTGTTTCATGTAGATGGTTTTCAAAAGTAATTTTCAAATTAACATAAAATAAATTGTTCAGATTAAAATTGAATCATTTAAACAAAATGAAAATTTAAATAAGCATTTAAAATCCTCTATTGTATTTATATTGTTGAGAGTTGAAGAATTTAGATATCCAATTGTAATTGTTTAAGAAAAAAAAATTTTTTTAATGAATCACTAATGAGTGAGTGAGTGATAGTTGTAGTTGGTTGTGATTGTTGTTTTGGCTTTGGATAATTGTTGATTTGAATACAGTATGTATGTTTTGGTTGTGGGTTGCATTGCACAATTGCTGAATGTTGGAAATCATCTATAAATGTGCATTGTTCAGGTTTGAAGTCAAGCATACTTCCGGATGGTGTCAAGGTGAATCGATTGCGGGTCGGTGGCATTGGTGAGGTTGTGAATCGATGCTTTTTGCGTTGTCGAAATTGCGTTGTCACCAATGTCGTCGCTGTGGAACGTCAGCTTTTTCTCAGTGAAGCTGCTTGCTTGCATCGATGCTTGGAATTGAAATATGCCAACGGTGAACGTTGTACAGCCGTTCTTTACATGCGCTATTTCAGCGTGTGCGATTTGTACACACCGGCCGGCTTGACACCGTCTACGGCGAAACGTGTTCGATTTATTGGCTACAATTATTACGAACTTGATCCTGATTGTGGTGTCAGTAAGTAAATTTTAATTATACATTGTTTATGGTATTTCATAATTTCATATTTATAGATGATCAAATGCCACTTTTACGTTTGTCACAAAAACTGTTCCAAGATGCTTCTGTTCTACCCTCTATTGATGGTAATTTTTATTTTAGTAAATATTAAACACACACACATAAATAAATATATATATATGTATGTATGTTACTATTGTTATTTTAATAGGACGATGCCCGAATACTACACGTGTAATTTTTGAACGTTTCGAAGCTACCCAATCTAAAGCTAGCCATTACATCTCCCAATCTTGTAATAGCGAAGAAGAATGTTTAACTCATTGTCAAAATTTTCGGGTAATTGTTGTTTGGCTTGAAAAAATGTTTGTTGAAAAAAAAATACATCTAGGCAATTGACGATTCCTTTATATTTTGTTATTCGGCTGATTTCGTACCAGAAGCAAAGTTGTGTCGATTGAACTTAGGTCCTGGTATAGATGTGGTTCGACATTCACAAAATCACGTCATGCATCGCAATTCCAGTGTCATTCATTTTCGTAGTATCTGTATTCAAGGTATTTTTTATTATATAATTGTTAAATTGATTGTTTCACATTGTTGTAATTTTAAGATCGTGCTGCTTCGTATTGTCGTGTAGGAGCAGCGATTGATCGAGCGTCGAACAAAATTCTCGTTTTAGATCCACATCTTCGACAAGTTCCAGAGCAGGCAAGCAGTTTTGAAAATTGCTTAGAGCGCTGTTTGATATCCAAAGAGATTGCTGACTTTACTTGCTTGTCAGCTATGTACATCCCATTGGTAAATAATAACAAATGCACAAATTCTTGTTATTAATTATTTTTGTGTTTATTGAGAAAAAAAAACAATTATTTTAAATTGTAAACTGTTTTCAGGATTTAGAATTCAATTGCATTTTGAATGAAGGAAGCCATTTTACACATCCAGAGCATTTTTACGATTCATCTACTCTTCCATCAGAATATGCAAGCTTCGATGACTGTATGGCTACTACATGGGGAAACCGACTTGGATATAATCGTTTTTAGATTTTATTTACTGTTATGTTGAACCAGTCGTTTTTCTCATTACAGTTATAAATTAAATAAATCATTTTATCACAGTGTGAAATTTGAATTTGAATATCCAAAGCGCAGCCTATTTTGAACAATATTTGAAGAATATATCAAGTTCATTTTGTAAACAGTTTATTTCAAACGGCGCAAATTATAATAATTTTGAAAAGTTCAATTGAATAAAAACATGAATTGCTGTAAACGTTTAATTTACATAGTTTAACATTTAAATGAATGCAATAAATGATCGAATGTAAAACATAAGCAAACTAAAAGTTGAAATATAAACAGTACTTTTTTTATGTAATGAATATTTTTTACCTGTTCAATGATGATATATCACTTTTACACATTAATTCATTTTGGTATACTGTAATTACAGTTAGAATGTTTGTTTTGTTTTGTGAAAAGTTTGCCGGCAAAAGTTTTTTCTTTATTTTTGATACTCGATGAAAGAAGGTAATTAAATAATTTTTTTTAACAAAATGTTTTCTAAATTCAGTTAAATTGTTCATTTATAAGTGATTGAATTGATTTTTATTAATGAAACAAAGTACAATAATTTTGTATATTTCAGGTATAAATATGGAGGTTAAAAATCGCTTGTGAAGATCAACTTTCAATTGTATGCGACATTGACGATATCATATGACGATAGCATTGACAAAATGATGTGAATGTTGTTAATTGTCAATTTTATTTTTCTGCTAATGTTAAACTGCGATGAGGAATCGTTGCACCGATTCGTTTTCCATTTCTGGTTCCACGCATTCGTCTTTCTTCCGCACATAGCCATCATAACAATGACAAAAGTGATCTACACCACAATAGCTGTAAGGCACACCGCACGGAAGCGTTATTGAACATCGTTTGCCAGCGGCTTAAAAAAAGTAAGTTAATTTTGAAATCATTCATTCACTGTGCATCTGAGATTAATTTGAATAAGGTTTTCAGTTTTTGGTTTTGATCAATTTCAGATTGATAGCAATAGGAAATTATTTTAAAAACTAATTCGTAAAGTAGAACATCTACTTTACAAATGCAAATTGCTGTTAAAATCTACTTTTTATATTGAAAAAAAAAATTTCTTCTGGCAGTGGTGAGTTTTTTTTTCATTCAGCTACAGTAATTCTTACGGGAATTTATTTTCAATTGCTAGGTGGGAAAATTTTAGATTAAAATAATTTTCATTACAGTATGTGATAATCAGTGTTAAATAAATCATTGTTTGACTTCGTTTATAAGTATGTTGAGTTTTTCTCTCTAAGTTTTGAAATAGATGGTTTTTTTTTCATCTATTTGACACTGGTATATTTGTAATGGTAATAATTAATTTATAATAACACTTACTCGGAAGACATCGATCGATGATCAAAATGAAACCAGGTTTGCATGCACAATAGTTGTTCACACATTGTCCATTCGGATCTTGGCAATGAGCGTCGTTTCTGCATTTTGAACTGAATTTCAATACTTAAAAAGAAGAAGAAAGAAAGAAAGAACTTTGAAATCATCATTATGAATTTATGGTGATGAATTTTCATACGTGGAACGCATTTATCTTGCGAAGCTACATATCCTGGCATGCACTGACAAAACCCTTTCAAGCACATCGCATTTTCAATTGGACAAGTGTTTTTGCAAAGTACTAGATTTACTGGTGTCACAGACGTGCTTGGAAAAAAGCCAAGTGAATAAACATCACCTGACTGTCCAACAGTATCAACAGTTGGTATTGTCATTTCACTCAATTCTGTAATACATGTATCATTCTTCATCACATAACCGGCTTTACAGACGCATATCCTTTTTTCATTGCATACAGAATGAACAACATTATAGCATTGTTTACCGCGTAGAAAGCAGGCATTTCCTAATCCTAAAAGTGTTACAATTGTATATTTTTTTTTTATAAAATTTTCAAATTAGAATTTCAATTTCAACCTGGTACACATTTTTCTCCTTCCTTCTTGTAGCCATAATCACATTCACAAACCGAACGTTCATTACAATGGCTATGCTTTACATAGCATGGATTATCCGCAGAACAGTTTGATCCAAGTTCTGTAAGGCAAATTTGATTTCAATTTTGAAATATTTTCCTATTGTCATAAATAATTAATGATGTAAGAAGACTTGGACAATTTATTGATGCTTTTAAAAAATGATGAATTTATATGAATTTACACTTCTGTCATTGTTTTCGTTTTCTCTAAATATTTCTTACTCGATTGTTCTCTGGCCCGTTTGGCATTGCGTTGTAGCCAACGGTTGAACATCGCCTTGACAGTATTGGAATCCCAAGCATTGCCGAGAGTCGGATGTTTGGCCAAGTTGTCAGTTTGTCGTCGGTGATAATTTTCCACAAGCAAATGTTCTGTACGATTTATCAACAGTCGACTGCTGGAAGAGCTGAATTTCAAGCATCTTTTCAGACCAACTTGTCTGTAGCCTTGGGCGCATACACATCTGGATGATTTCAGTTCGCATATACTACCGGCTAAACCTTGACACGGCTTTCCTGGTGTTGTACATGGTGAATTTAGTTCTGGAAAGTGAAAACAAAAGCAAAGAATATTGAAAGATGGATGAATAATAAATAAATAAATAAAGAATTCTGTTTATGCTTGAAATATTGAAGTGAAATTTTATTTACCCGGATAACATTGATTGTCCATTTGGAAAAAGTTGGGCAGACATCGACATTTGCCAGCATAAGCATCACAATAGGAATGGTCGATTATCGAGCATATTTCATTGGATACAGGATTGCAAGCCAAATGAAGACTGTGTGCTTCAATTTGGCTATCGCTGATGTTGAAGTGGATAAAAAGCAAAACCAACACTGCCCCCAATGAATGCATGGTAAAAGAAACTGTAGAACTGAATACGTGCAGAGCGGCAGGTGAATATTGTAATGATCAATCCAATCAATGGCCATGATTTTGCTTTTGGTCGTCACGCCCAGTTGAATGGCCAACAAGGACGACCAAAAGAGTTTCAAGCAGAAAGTTTCACTGTGCCTTCGCATGACCGAGCTTGTAACAAGTTCGCAATTGTTGTCTAGGAAAAGTTTTCCAACAATACTGTATTACTTGGGTCACTGTGTATATTCACAGTTGGCATTTTCAATCTCTGTTCACATTTGATTGGTCTTGTTTACTTGAAAATCTTTATCTACTGTATTTATTGTAGTGAACGTCGAATTCAAAGCATCATTGTGAACAAAATATTTTATTATTGTAATTTTAAAATTGTTAAAATGTAATTTATTTATTTTTCTTTGTAAAAGTTTGAATGAAATGACGCGTTGTGGTTCAATTCAACGTTGAATACGTTTAGTTGTGTTGGATAAATTGAGATGAGATGAATAGTTTTTTGTTTGTTTTTTTATATTTAAATTTGTGAATAATAATTTAATTCAACGCTTAAAATGAAGTTGCATAACGCTAGCATTTTGTTTTTTTTTTCAATATTAAGAGATGCATGGAGAAATGTGTAACAAAAAGTGAAGTGGAAGTTTGATTTGTTTTTTTTAAATCATTGTGTTTGCAATAGAAGAAAATGAGAGGTGAATTTTCTCAAAAGATGAACAGAATTAATAGTTGATTTCACGCTATGTTTAGTAAGACAGCTGTTTCACTTCCGCCGTCTATTTATATATATATATATATACTAATGGTAGTGGCGCAGTGGTTATTATTATTTTTAATATTTTTTTTGCTTGCTTGCATATTTGATTATGTTTTGTCGTTTAGTGATGAAAATGATGATGCATGCATCCATTCGATGAGGTAAATTGAATGGGGATACATGGTTGGCGGCGTTTTCAGCATTAAAAAAACAAAGATGATTGTACAGCAGTAGTGACAGTGGAATTTCAACAGAGATGTGATGCAAAAAAAAAGAAGAAACGATTAATATGCTAATGGATGTTTTGGAAGAGAGAAAGAAAGAATGAATGAAAGAGACGAAGAGAGAACGAGAAGGAGGAGGCAGAGATGGAGCGAGTGAATGAATGAGTGAGAAAGAAAGAGAAAGAGAGAGAGAGAGAAGGAGAGTCTCAGTGAGAGAAAGAAAGAAGGAAAGAAAGAAAAAGAAATAGTGAATATAAGAGTAGAAAAGAACGAGAATAGAGAATGTGTGTTGTTTCTTCTACACGTTTCACGTTAGCATACACACCACACACACACACACACACACACACAACCGCTCTGCTGACGCGGCTTGACTAAGCAACTTGTTCAAGAGGCAGGCAAGTAAGCAAGCAAGCAAGCAGGCAGGCAGGCAGGCAGGCAGGCAGCCAGGAAGGCAAGAAGAAGGCATAGCAGGCAAGTAACTGAAAGCGTTGGAAACAGGGGAGGGGGGGCAAAATCCGAACGAACTTTACGCAAGCAGCTGTGGCCACGCTTCCAGTGGCAAAGCATCGGGCTGGGCTGGGCTGGCTGTTGGCCAACAGCGCTATCTGTCGTCAGCTTGTCAAAGCTTGTTAGCTTTGCTTAAACCGGCTCTGATCATCATCTTTCTTTTATAATATTCTCTCTATAGTCATTCTGTTAGTTGTTAATAAATTAATTAGTTGAAAATGATCCGAAAAAGTTGCCAGCGCCGGCGTTGATGCCGTCAGCTAGGCATGACCGAAGTGGAAGGTTCATGCCTTCCGTTGGAATTGAATCTCGACAAGCTGGCTATTCTCATCAATCTATTATTATCATTGCGTCTTCTAATTGTTGTTTTCAATTAGCAGTACTGTTTAATTTTTTTCAATCAAAAACACTACTATTGCATAATTTTTTCATTCAGCCAATCTGATTTCTTATTCTTTTATCAATTTTAGCCAGCCATTTTGCCAGATTTAAATTTGAAAAATAATTTTTCCACCTCTACTAATTTAGTCAACTAAATTGTTGCTTGTTGTTGTCATTTTTGAACATCATTCAGTTAGTTAATCAGTTAGTCAGTTAGTCAATCGTCCTGTGTTTTGCTTTCTATTCGTTTATAAGCCACCACGCCCGACGCCGTACGTACGCGGACGCGCAGAATGCGTTAAAATGCCAAACAAGCATGGCCAGTACGATTCGATCTCCGAAGACCCGTACGATGCCTGCATCCCTTTGTACAATGAAATTGCTTTTCAACATGGGATTCATTTTGAAGCCAAGGTAAGCAAGCATACTCTTTTTCTCTTTCATCATTTTTGTTGTTGTTGTTGTTGTTGTTGTTTACTTTTGTTTGTTTGTTTGTTTGTTGTCTTGTTCACTTATTATAAATTGTTTGTTACTGTCGATGACAATATGAGGATTTTTCTTCTTCTTCTGATGAGCATATTTTTATTTGGTTCAATTTGGCTATTATGATGTAGTTGAGGTTCTCAATTGAAATGAAAATTCACTCACTCACTCACTCACTTGACTCACTTTTACATTGACCATTAGAAATGCTGGGAAAATTGGATCGATAATGTTGTTCGCTTAATATAGAGTGTGAGTTCAAGCGTGCGTGTTGTTTTTTGCTTGTTCTTCTCCGAAGCCTTTGACTTTTTTTTCTTAAACTTTAAAAAATGATCACAAATTTCCATTTATTCACAATTATCAATTGTCGATTATAGATCCGATTGTTGGGATTAATTTTTTTTTTCTCTTGCATATGTTAATTAATTTTTTGATCAATTACAATTTACAATTGGAAAGAAATGGAAAAAAACAAAAATTTGTCGAAATTGAAGAATCGGGCACGACCGTTGGCGGAGTATGCAAATTTTTAAAATCAATTTCAATTTCTTCCATGTTGAGAATTTCACAATTTAAACGAGTGTTCATTTCAAAATGGAAATGTTGAATTTTGAAAACAAAAAAAAAGGAAAATTATCTTTTTCACTTTCTTCAGTTGTGTGTTTTGGCTTTGGATTATGTATAAATATACAAATTGATCAACAATCAAAAAAAATTGGACAACAGAATTTCAATTGAAAAATAAAAATTATTATAACTGTGAATGGGTATGAAGAGAAGAAGAAGGAGAAGGAGATTTCGATGGTGAGAAGAGCAATGCTTCACAATTCCACTAAATGGATATGTACGTATATATAAAAATATATAATAATAAACAAGAAAGAATTCACGTTTGATATGATCAGACGTTGATAATTTATCATGCGTGGTGCTGCTTCGTGGTCGATTGATTTGACATCGCTTGAGCTTGTTTGTTGAATGGATTTTTATTTAAAAAAAAAAATTTGTAAAACATTGTTTGTTTGTAAAAATTTAATAATATTTAGTGTTCTATTTTTTAAATTCAAATTTGATTTCAATTCATCGCTAGTAGTTGTGGTTGTGATGGTGGTGATCAATTAACTTCCTCGGTGTACTGTATTTTACAATTTTGTTCTGTTTTACTTCTTCTTTTGTTTTGTAATAATTTTTAAAAATTATATCTACATCTATGTGGTGATTGTGAAGCAAATTTTGTCGGTCATGATCAATAATAATCAAATGTTGTTTGTCTTGCCGTGATTATTTATTATAATGTAGAGCTTTTCATAATATCCACGTGGTTGGTGTGTATATATTATGTATGTATGTATGTATGTATGTATACTTTTTCATCTGGATTGATAAATTGTCAAATACTGAAGAAATGATTACTGATGTTTTCATGCCAATGACGGTGGTTTGAAAGAACGTCGAGAAAGCAGCCGACCTGGCTGCTGATGTTTCAGAATTAAAGTGTGTGTGTGTGTGTGCTTTCTGCGTATGCGTGTGATTGTTGAATTTGTCGGCTATTTTGAATGGATGCCATTTGCTTGATGCCTAGCATGGATCAGGCGTTCTTGGAACGGAGAGAAGTGATGCAATTGGAATAAACAGAAAATCTTATATTATAATTATAATTATAATAATATATAGATTGAATTGAAAGAGTTATATGGAATTATGTTGTTGTTGTTGTTGTTGTTGTTGTTGTTGTTGTCATCTAATGTTGTGAAGAAATATTCAAACAGCTTAAAGGACAAAACTATGTCGGATTGTTCGCTTGATCAGCTTGCTTGAACACCGCTGGCACGCGTAAGCTTTAGTCAAACTTTGCACTTCGGAGGTGCCGGCTATTCATCAACAACAGCATCGTTTGTTGTCATCGTTCAACAAGAGCAGCTGACAACAAAACCGACCACGAAAGAACGAAAATCATAACACAGCCTAGCATATATCTATATATATATATTCATTTGGTCATTTGTTGCTATCAAGAGACTTTTATTTTGTTTATTAATTTATTTGATTTAAACATTAACATTTCTACTTGTTGGATTCTTTTTTTTTCTAAAAATATTATCATCATCATCTATTTTATTATTGTCAATTGTGAAAATGACATTTGTCATCCATATTATTTCTGTAGGACAAATTTCACTTTGCTTGAATAATAGCAATAATAATAATAATAACAATGAAAGTAATATAGATCAAGGCAAAAGCAAATGAATGGTGGATATTTATATATTTTACAAAAATTAATTTACAATCAAGAAGATTTAATAGAGATTGAGATTGAGATTGAGATTGAATGAGTGTTAGTGAAATAGAAAATGGAACAAGAGGAGAAGAAAAAAAAATTCAAATTTGTTTCATGCGTAGGTGGTGATGATTAATTGGGAAGGTTGTTTGAAAGTTGCAGAAAAGTGTTGTGCAAACGTCAGTGATTGGTGCCAGGCTTGGAGAGCAAAGAGTATAATAATAAGAAGAAGAATAAGAATAATAAAGCTCTGCTGCTACTTTTGCAAAAAGCAAAGCAAAAGCGTAAACCCGCTAATTGCCCCCTCCAATATTACCACTTTTTCAATGAATTGAATCAATTGAATTAATTGTTCGGCCTAATTAATATATTTATAATAAGAGAAAATAATAATTCTCCTCGGACATTTGGAGAAAAATTAATTGATTGTTTTTTTTGGAAAATTACAAATGAAAAAATTTGAATAACAATAGATTTTCCATTTTGATCTCAAACTATTTACATTTGCGAGAATCACATTTTCAATTATTCACTGTTTGGTTGTGTTGTTCAATTTTCATTATTCACATTCATCATGGAAAATTAAAAATTCCACTACTGCATTATGTAAATTAATTTCTATACTTTGTTAAAACCGAATGAAGAAAATTTTAGATGATTGTTGAATTTAATTTTTGAAAAGCAATTCTAAATCGTTGTCAAATTTTATATTTGTTTGTGACTAAATTGATCTTTTTTTTTCAAATATTGGTAGTAGTGGTAGTAGCTGTAGAATTTTTGGTGCTGTAGGTTTCGATTGACAAAATTGTTTTTGATAAAATTTGAATAACAATTACATTATTAGTGGTTTTATATTACTTTGAAGTTTTTTTTTGTATATTTTATTCAATTTGATACGTTTGTAACATCGACTGATTGAAGAGGGGAAAAAGGCGCATTTTTTTTCTTTTTCCATTGCGATGCATTTGATTAGCATCATTGATTTATCCGTGCAATTAAGGAACTCAGATCAAGTGCATCACCTGCCGTTGTTGTTCGGCGTCGTCAGTTGAAATGTATTGATTGATGAATTATGCAATTATGATGATGATGATGATGATCAGCAGTAGTAGTAGAAAGCAGATAACGCAGAATTTATAATACTTGTGACAAAAAAAAATGTACGCACATTCGGTTTAATAAATCTGTTCCATTTGTTGAGATATATGAGTTTAAAGAATAAAAGTTTGCAATTAGTTTTCAAAAGCACAGCATTTCATCAGCATCACCACCACCAACGATTGTCATTCTCAGGAGTCTCAAATTGTACGATCGCGTTGCATGCAGCTCTTTTTTCCTTTCTTCTTTCTGATGCAAATTTTACCTTCTTCTACACTGATCAACATGTAATTTCTGTATGTGTTGTTTGTTGGTTAATGATAAAATCTATTCAAATTTATTTGTAATTTATGAATTAATTAATCAATTAATTAATTAATCGTGCATTTTGAGCATTAATCTTTTTTTTTCTTTTTGAAATTTTAACATACTCAGAATAGTCACTTTTTGTTGCACTTGTTCAATTGTGTTGTTATTTATTTATTTTATGAAAAATTATTAAAATGAAAATTTTTTATTAATGCTTCTCATTTTCAGTATATAGGAAGCATGGAAATGTTTCGACCTGCAACCAGAATCGAAATTGTTGCGGCCATGCGTCGAGTTAGGGTGAGTTGAATTGATGATGAAGAATAATAATTATTATATGTAAATTTTCATTTGGCTTTTTGGAGAAATTTTTTTGTTGTTGTTGATTTAGTATGAATTTAAAGCTCGCGGTATAAGCAAGAAAAAGGTCGACTTGATCATTTCCATCGATGGAATCAAAGTGATCATGCGTAAACGAAAGAAGGTACTTTTTGTTTTTTCTTTCATCTTTTGATTTTTCAAATTATTTATTTATTTATTTATTTATATTCATATTTAACGTTTTCTTTGTTTTTTTGCTTTCTTTTATTCTTCTTAAGAAGCATCGTGGGGTTTGGGACGAAAGTGAATGTTTGGTCATGTTTCACCCGATTTATAGGTAAAAACGTATTGCTTCTTTGTAACGTGTTATTTATATATTATAAATTACATTATGAAATATTAAATTTAAGTGAGATATCTTTGTTTTTTTTTTATATAAATTTAATTGATTATCTTACATATATAAAGCAGGTTCGAATAAGCATGTTTTCATTTATTTTTTTTTTAGTGATTGCAAGTTGAAAGTGATTTGCATAATGTGAAAATATTTCAGGGTATTTTACGTGTCGCACGATTCACAGGATTTGCAAATCTTCAGCTACATCGCTCGTGACGGTTCAAATAATACGTTCAAGTGCAACGTCTTCAAATGTTCCAAAAGGGTAATAATAGACTGTTTATTTTCTTCTTTTTTCTTTATATTACTTTTCAATTAAGCAATATTAATAATTGAAGTAATCATTTGAAATGGTATTACTTTTATTTTTGTTGTGTTGTTTTTTTTGTGGCTTTGCTTTTATTGGTTTCTTTGTCAGCTGTTGTTGTTTCAAGTGCAATATTTCATTTTGTGTTTATTTTCATTTAAACAAAGTTATTTTTCAAATTCAGCGTTGAATTTGGTGAATTTATTTAAAAGTAGCTTGATAGATATGTATATTTTTCATTGCTTTCTTTCGCGGTAGTATGAATTTTACTTCATTTTATTCATCACTTCATCATTAACCGGTAATGATGCTTGGGTTTTACGTTTGTTTTGTAAAGGTAAATTGAGGCAAATATTTTACACATATTCACCGTCCGTGAAGAAAAAAAACAGAAATTTTTATGCTCTGTGAATGAATGCATCGTTGAATTTGGCATTATTATGTTTTTTTTTTTAAAATAAAACAGTGAATCTTCAAATATATTAGAGATGTAAAATAGTGACAGTATGCAATACGGATGAGTAGGATTGATTGGAGTATTTCATCTACTCTCGTTAATTTCAAGTTAATTTTTTTTTTGCAAAACTGTCTCAATGCAATTATTGTTGTTCAGCATTTAATGATAAATGAATTACTTTTCAAATTTTTACAAATACTATCCTGTGGTGTGAGGTTGTTTTATTGGTCAGATGTCAGTTTACATGTTTTGCAAAAGATGATGAAATTGTAATTTAATTTTGATTTTACAACTGAAGCTTATTTTTTCAACCAGTGCATAAAAGAAATAATAATGTAATATTTGTTATTATTTGTTTGTTCTATTGTTTTAACTGTGATTGGTCTGCAAAAATTGGCTTTTTATGTATGCGTATACACATAAATACTATAAATTATGCAAATTTGATAAAAGCGAATAAATGAAGATGAAATAGTAAGCGGTTAGTGAGAAAGAAAACAGTTGCGAAGGGATAAACAAGTAAACAAGCGACACGACACTAGTTGTACATCTGAAGAAATAATAATCCACACCTCACTACTACTCCACCTGTTTTGTTATTCATCGATTGGTTAGCCGGCGTCATAGATCCAATTAAAAATCAACATGTACATGCATATATATGTATGGATTTATGGATGTATGTATGCATGAATGTATGTGTATGTGTGTATGTATCTGTCTGTGTGTGTGTGTGATGAAATTGCTTCTACATCTGGTGTCACGTTACTCTTCTTCCTTTTGCTTTTGCAGCGCCGTCTTTAGGCCGACGCTTGAAAAGCATCAAGTTAAAATTGCAAGTGTACTATTTGCATTGCAGAGCAGTGAGAAGAGAGGAAAGAGGAGAGATGGAAGAAGAACGAAAGTGAGAGATAAAGAGTAGAGAGGTATAGAGAGGGAGAGGCAGAGGCAATGTGTAAGAGTAAGAGAGAGAGAATTAGTTGTTAGAGAGAGAGAGAGAGTGAAGAGAGTATGGGAAGCAGAATGAGTGAGATGACTGCGTGAGCTGGTGGTGAGTGAAAGTGAGCGAACGAGTGAAAGGAACAAGAAGAAGAAGAAAAGTGTAGAGGGGGAAGAAGCAAGCAAGCAAGCAAGCAAGCAGGCAAGCAAGCAAGAAAACGCATTCGACGCATACCAACTTCCGTGAAGCAGAACGGCTGCGGATGCCAACGAGAAGATGAACAACGCGTTCGGCGAAAACGGCCGGCGCCGGTTACGCGGGCCCAAATTACTTTTATGCCATGCCCCTTTTAGTGTATATCCGTCTTACCGTTCGACAAAATCCAATTTGCCCCTCTAAGAACGATTGACTGCCACAACTTGACCGGCGCCGGCTTGACGAGCCAATTTTAAAAAATTAAAATCAAAATTAATAATATAAATTAATAATATAAAAAAAAGAAAAAGACAAAGAAAAAAAATATATATATGCATTATTAACTCTCTGGCCACAAATGACGACTGATGCGAGCCGATTTTATTACCTGCGATTGATGTCCAGGAGACGAACTTCCGCCGGCGCGGGAAAAATACAAATAAGCCGTCCGAAATTTACCCAATGGACCCGCGACACTGCTAATACACGCTTGTTCGATGGTATCGACGACGATCACGAGCTTGAGGTATGCTCTTCTGAACATAATTTTCAATTTCATAAAAAAAAAAGAAATTCATGCTCATTCTCTTTCTGTTTTTTATATAAAAATTATCATCCACTCGTTGCTTGCTTCATTATTACTTGGAAAATCTATTCTTCTTGTTGATTCCTTTTTTTAAAAAACAATTTTCAAAAATTGTTCATTTCATTCGTTATTTTTATTTGACATATGGACAATAATTATGAGAGAGAGAGAGAGAGAAAGAGAGAGATATTTGCTAGAAAGTAATTTTCTTTGCACATTGCTTTTGCTTATGCTTTTGCTTTTGCTTTCAAAACTTGTTGAAATTTTTGCAATCTTCTTTCTCATAATTGATTCACAATATTTGGTCAAAATTTGCATAACAATATGTTGATCAATTTGTCTTGTTGATTTGTTGTCATTTTTTGAAAGAAACACGCTTGGATATGCATGCTTTTCACATGCTGTTTACTACGTGAATCAGAGGACCTGGGGAAGAGGTGTTAGCTTTCCACGACCAGCGTGTCAGCGCTTGTATTTTTCTTTTTTTGTTTTTAAATCTGATTTTGAAATTTTAATTTTTCATGCTGCTTACTACTTTGCATTTTCAAAAGTTGTACAATCGATGCTTCTTTTTTGTTTTTTAACCACCATTTATTTTCTATTTTGCTTCGATTCAATTTTCCTCATTTGCACTTTTGCAATTGTATTTTGATTTATGCAAATTTTATCATTGCAATATGGATTCCTTCTAGTTAAGAATTTTTGCACTAGCGGTTATGATAAATTAATAATATAACTAACAATAAATAATAGTAGCAGTTGAATTGGAAATTATTTGACGAGATATGAGTAATAATTATTAAATGGCTTGTAGAACAAGTTCAAGTTTAAATTTAAATTGTTGCAAAGGAAACAGACGCTCACTCGTTGTTGTTGTTGCGAAGTAACAGATCTTCCTCTAGTTGAACAGAGTGTAGTTTAGTTTAGTTAAGTCAATGGTCGTAGTAGAAGTAGTTTGCAATATTAGCAAATAATAATAATAATAAGCAATAGTAGCCATCAGATGAGCGCATTTCAATTTTGGATTTTCTTGTTGACGTAGTATTTCAGTTGTGAAAATCAACGATAATGATAATGCAATTTTTGCAATCAATTCTACTCTATTTTTGATATTATTTTGAAGTTGAATTCAGATTTTTAAAAATTTATAATTTATTATTTTTTCTCAAATCTTAATCTCAATTTCTTCATTTATTAAATTCTTGGCAGTATAGTTTTTTTTATCCTTCATCTTATCATAATTAATATAATTTATTTTTGATTTTTGATTTTGCTCATTGCTTTGTGTAAGAATAAGTTTTTGTCATCAAAAAAAAAAAAAATTTCCAAATTGTTGATTATGTCTGTCAGACGCGAAATGCGAGAGCTTCTTGAAGTTTGACAAGGAACTTGAAGGAGGGGGATATTGATCCACCAGCTGCGTTTTTGACAAATTCTTCAATACTTTATTTCTTTGTGTGTAAAATTTAACTTTTGAAAAAAGAAAATTTTTTTCTCCACAATCAGATAGATGCAAATGATTATTGTTGTTGTTGTTGTTGTTGTTGTTTATTTATTTATTTATTTTTGCATACACTTTTTGTTTAATTTGTCTGAAAAGATGAAAGTTTGCAAGCATGAAGCTTTTGCATATTTTATTCTTTTGTTGTTAAGGACAACAGTTTCAATTTGTTTTTGTTTTTTTGTTAGCTATTCACAATTTTGATCACATTTATCGTCAAACATGCTTGAAGTGGGGAAAATTGCCATTATTTGGTTTTTCAATTTTCTTCTACTTCAAATTTCTCTATTGTCAATATTTTATCTTTTGAATTATTATTTTTCGAACATTAGCTGAAATTTTACCCGTAAATCTATTTGTTTGTTGCTTTTTTTTGTGTTTAATTATATTTGATCAATTTAATTAATTTCGCCAATGAAATGTTGTTGATTCTTGAAAAAAGTGCCACAAATTACCGTGTCTTTTTCAAAGCTATATAAATGAGACATTTTTACAAATTAAGACAAAAAATATATTCCGTTTTTAATGGTTTCTTTAATGTTGTATAATAAATAAATTTTACATCACTGCTATGGATGTTTTTAAGCTTTGTGATGAAATGGTTAATTTGAATACAAATTTGTAATTGTTTGTTATTGAAATTCGCGAATTGAATGACAATTTTATTTCTACTCTCGTCTGCAATGAATGGTTGCAATAAGCAAAAGTAATTATCTTTTGTTAAATTATGATATTCATGTCAAATGTTCAATAAATTGAATTTTCTTTCAGTTGAGATTTATTTCTAGTACAAAATTTAAAAAAAAGCATAAAAGGTATAACTATAAATTTCTTTTTTCAGATATGTTTTTGACAATTTTATCAATTTAATATGTAAATTTGTCAATACATTGGTGCTTTTTGATATATTGTCATTATTTGACACTTGCTTCAGACTTGGTCAGGTATTTTTGTTGTTTTTGGCTTGATATTTTATTCAAATGAAAATTCATCATCAAAGACTACTGTAATGTTTGATTTTCAAATTTTTTCTATTTCAGTACATCTGATTTGATTTGTGAAAAAAAAAGATTATCATAAATTATTATTATTATTATTATTATTGAGAGAAATTATTGACATTAAATAAGAACATGTGATCAATTTTGTCAAATTGTCATTTTCAACCAAGGGCGGAAGCGTGTTTTCCATTTTTACGACCACTTTGCGCCAGCTGATACACGCATTCATTGGTATATTAAATATTTTTCATCGTCATTATTTGACACTTGCTTTAGTTTTACGCAATTTTTGACGCAGTTTTGAAAGTTTGGAGAAAAAAAATATTTTCCTCTAATTTTCTTTTTATTCTTACTTTTCTCTTCTTTAATTGCTGCAGTTGATCAGGCAAAAAATAGTAATAAATTTTCCATAAACAAGCAACAAATTCAAACATTGATAATCTTCTTGCTTGTTGTGATTTGTAAATAATTTAAATATTAAAATCAATTTTTTTTTAAAAAATTCAACAATATTCTCTTTACAAAATATTTTTAATTCCATTACGCTTTGGTGAAAGTTTATTGCATTTTAAATTTGTGAATATGAATTTAAATAATTATTATTCAACGTTTACAGATTTATTGTTTCTTTTTATTTTAAAATAATAAATTTGGCATTTAATTATTAATTTATTATAATTTCTTCATCTTTGTTTTCTTTTCTGGTTTAGCATACAAACTTCTTGCATATTGTCAAACAATTGCACATCGTAATTTGTATTTTACTAATTTTTGGAAAATTTACCATTAAACAAAATGACTCTCTTTCTGACATAAACTTTTATTTATTGCTGTTCTTATTCTTGGCTTTTGACTTTTTCTTCTTTTTAATTTTCTTCTCATTCATTTCAACTTTTTGTTTGTTTGTTCCTTTCTTTTGATGATTGATGTGCATGATGTGCGCGCATGTTTGAATTTTCCTTTGTTTTTTTTTGAATATTTTCTTAATTGAACACAATATTTCAATTAAAATATAATTATAGAACATACATGGTAATTTTATATTGTATGTTGTTGTAGAGTCAAGCGATGCGCATTGTGCGAACAATCGGACAAGCGTTTGAAGTCTGCCACAAGATCAACATGGAACAATGCGAAGAAATGGACGAATTGGATGAAGATGCATGTCAAGATGCTGCCGCTGTTGGCGCATCATCAGAGCGACATCCTCCTGTTGAATCGACCGCAGACAAAGGTTTTCAACTACACTACACCTTTTTGGCGTTCTTTCTTCTTGCATTTTATATATTTCGGATAACTTTTCAAATTCTAGTGAAATTTGAGCTTCCCGAACCACCGCAGACTTCCAGGCTTGCCATGTTTGACAACAAGGACAAGCCTGAAACGTCAGGCATATTGAAAACGGTGGAATCCAAAGCTCAGTCCAATGGGAAATCTAAACAGCCGCAACAACAGCCGAGCACAACTTCCGCTTGCGCAGAATCTACTACGACCGTTCCCAGTGCAAATCCGTTAGCATCGGTATGTTAATAGCAACACAAATATATATATATATATATATATTTTACATTCACAACAACAACAACATTATTTTATTTTATTTTATTTTATTTTATTGAATGAACGTGTACTTTTTCATACAAATACATACATAAAATATTTAAATATTCGTTTTTTTTCAATTTTTAACCATGAGGTTTTTCTATTAGTCGAATGTGACGACGGAGCAGAGCGGTTCGAGCGTCAGCAGCGGTGGGGTCTTGAAGCATGGTTCTACTACTGTAAGCGGCGGTGGCAACGTTGGTGAAAAACCACCATCTTTAACAACGCCTGGCCCTTCTTCTCTCGCCGGCAGCAATCCACTGCATTTGCCTCCTTTGCCAAACTTGCAGTCGCAATATCGTGCAGTTGGCAATCCAATTCCTGCTCAGATGACCAACGTTTTGACCGACGGAAGTTGCATGCCTGTACCGCAGCTGGCCGCCACCAATACCACCACCACTATTCCTGGTCCGTGCACGTCGTTTCCTTTCAGTCAGACTTGGTCTGGCACTTTGCCAATAGCTGCTGCTTGGTCTCAGTACAGCAGTCTTGGCCGTGAATCGGCAGATCTTCTCAGTCCACTCAGTCCGACACCGTCGGTGCGCGGTCTGTTTCCGTTCAACATCTCCTCGCCGCCTTCATTCCTGTACAGTGGTAGCGTGCCTCCGGTGCAACAACTGTACGCCAATCCGGCCGGATTTTTTTCGCCTGATCGTATCGCCAGTCCACTTCCACCACATCCTGCCGTCAACACCGTTGTCAGTGATCCAATTGGCGTCGGTATTGGTTCAACCAACAACAATGCCACTGCGTCGAATGTTACAACCCTGAGCCGAGCGGTTGATAATTACAATTTGACACTGCTCCGTGCCCAACTTGAACAAGCCCAACAACAAGCCCAGGTTTGTATACTTTTTGTAAACGATGACTTTGTTGTTTTATTTTTTTATTTTATTTTATTTTCAGGTTGCTATAGCTCAAGTTAATCTATTACGAGACCAACTTTCTGTGGAAACGACCGCCAGGCTCGAATCGCAGAGTAGAACACAACAACTTTTGCTAGCCAACAAGGAGCTGATTGAGCAGGTACAAACGTTGGTCTCAAGGCTGCAGTTGTTGGAAACTCGAATCATGGGCATTCCATCAAATTCTGGCATTCCAATTCAACAAAAATCTTCTTTGCCTTCCAAAAGCACGCAACCAACAGAAATCGAAGTAGCGCCAAATGGTTCTGCATCATCATTATTGCAGAAGAGTATTATTGAAACTGCTGCGGCGATGAAACAGCACTTGCAAACGCAACAGCAACAGCAGCAGCAGCAGCAGCAGCAGCAACAACAACAACAACAACAACAACAACAACAACACCATCATCATCATCATTATCCAACGCACAATACAACAAAATCAAGGACTGTCGCTGACGAACGAATGTCGCTGACTGATATGCGATTTTCGAGAAATGATTCCTTAGCACCGCTGGCTCCGAAATCAATTCCAGGTAAAAGTGCATGTCATTGCTGATTGATATTCTTTTCATCTCTGTATAACATGACAAAATTTTCTGTACAAAGCAGAGGTAGGAGTGCAATTAGTAGACGGGAGGGGCAAGAGGGAGGTTTTCAAACAATTTCATTTCAATTTTATTATTTTAAAGACAAAAATGTTAATTGATTTTTTATTAAAAACTGAATTAATTCACCAACAATTGAAAAGCTGATTGCTATTCTGTCACATACAACAGAGAGATGCTGTTCGAGTTCTAATTATTAATATTCTCTCAGCTCTGAGCTCTGTTTTACTGATTTGATTATTGAAATTATTTTTCAGCGAAATACGTTTTTTTATCATTACTGAATCAATTTTTGATTTGTAAAAATGTCTACTACCTCTGATTGATAGCGCAGTTACTAATTGATTTAAAAATTCAAACACAAATTATTAATTTGGTCATTTATTTAAGCATTATTATCTGCTTTGCGTGATTTTCTAAAAATTTTCTCAACAGCTAGCTTATTTATTTGTGGTTGTTGTTTACAGGAGCGAGTTGTCAAGCAGTTGAAAATTTGCAATTGCCCGCGGCATCAGGCACAGAGACTAGTGGAGGAACAAGCGACACTGCCACGTCTGATTATAGTTCTTCCGATTTGGACATCACGGCAAAATATGCGGCTGCTTTGAGTGCCATGGCACAGCAATATTCAGAAGGTATTCAAAGTCTGACTGGTGTAACCACTGGTGGTGGCGGTGGTAGTGGTAGTGGTGGTAGTGGTGCTGGTGCTGACGCTAGTGGTAGCAGTGGTGGTGGTGGTGGTGTTTTCAGTGGTCATGGTGGAACGGCGCAGTCTGTAAAGTTTGGAAGTAAGAAAGAGTTGAACGTGTACGTCACCCCTTCGATTTTGAATCCAGCCGAAACAAGCAGAGCCAAAGAGGAACGGGAAAAGTCGCCGAGGTTGAGTCGGTCAGCCACGTTGGCTTCATTCGACCAACGATATAAGAATACATTGCACGCATTGTCTTCGGGCTCTTTCCGTCAGCCCGCGGAAGTGGTCGCAGAACAACCGTACGGTGGTGATGCTTCGCAGGTTCAACACAGTCCTGCGCTGGGCAACAGAAATAGTCTGACCACGACGACGGAACCAGACGTTGTCAAAGTGAACAACCCTCGCGGTCGTGCGACATTCGGCTCAGTTGCAGCAGCTGAACAGCAGCCAACATCAATGCATGCTAATCTGACCCGAGGTGCCAAGCATCAAGATAATCCTGCACTTTCTGTAAATCGAACTCGACATCCTGGAAAGCTGTTGAAAAAGCAAATCACATCCGACAATTTGCTGACGGCTTTGCACAGGCCGGATCAGGGCGACGGTCACGGTCGGCCGGTGGTTGAGAACCATGTTGACGCTAACGAAGCGGCGTCGTTGCGACTCAGCGCTTTGCTTGGAGGTCCCAAGCTGAAAGCCAGACCCCAAGATCGGCGTAAAGCTCTTATCGACGGTCCAAATCTGCTTTCGAAACGTTTAAGCGATCCAAACGTGACCACGACCAGAACTGACTTGAATCGGCTTCAAACGAAAAGCGCTAGCAGAGGAGGCGTCAGCGGTGACCAGACTGCTCAAGCGGCACAAGCATCCGCTCATGGGAACAGGTGAACTGGAAATTTATCCACACACATTGTTCAATCATCTGTTGGCAAAAATATTTATTATTTTTTCACACGTTTTCAATTTTTTTTCTTTTTTTGAATTCACATTCACATACATACATACATACATACATACATAAATAAATACAGATATCTCGTGTGTGTGTGTGTGTGTGTGTTTGTGTCTGTGTATAGTATTTATTTGATCGATAAATTGGCGTCATCTCTGCTAAAAATACGCAGAAAATTGTTGTTGCCGTTTGAGAAGCGTTCGTGCCCAGTTTTTATTAACATTTGCCTGTTTAAATCTGTGCACACGCACACAGACATTATTTTCATGAAAGAAAAAACGTTGTTTTTTTGTATTGCTAAAATAAGTATGAAATTTTCTTGTACAAAAATACAAATACACAATCGGCACGGTCGCGCTTGGGGTACTTGCTGAGCATGTCGTCCAAAATGGAAAATGTTGCGAAGCATCAATCATCCACTTGCTTTTTATATTTTTCTTTTTTATTTTTGTTTTCAATATTTACACTCTGGCTTGATGCAGAAAAACTATATAACAAGATGGAAGGAACAACAGTATTTATATATATGGTAGATGTATTCATGTTCAGATACCGATACATTAGCATACTATTTATGTGTAACAACAACAGTTTGACTAACAACCAACATCCCAACAACTATGCCAAATCATAGGTTCAAGAAAACGAGAACCATTACCCATGACGAACAAACAAATGAACAGGTCGAACAGTTCAACTGCATTATGTTACAATTACTGTCACATAATATACATAAAATTGTAAGACTTTCGACTAATAGTTTGCAAAA
>JYDO01000147.1:76906-111013 GCA_001447755.1 Trichinella papuae | reverse complement strand
GTGACGGCCAAGCAAGCGTGGGAAAAACTACGTTGCGCCTATGAAGACAACGGTTTGGTACGTCGTATTGGCCTCTACTCCTCACTGTTCAAGACTCGATTTGAAGAATGCGGATCGATGACAGCTTATATCGACCGTATTACTGGTATCGCGGATCAGCTAGAGGCGATTGGAAAACCTCTGGACAATGAAACGGTTGGTGGCATAATCCTTGGTGGATTGCTGATTGAATTCCAACCCCTGATCCTTGGCATCCAAGGATCAAATCAGAAGATTACGGCGGAATTCATCAAGGACTTGTTGTTGCAAAATAACGTTCAACAACTTTTTTGGCCATTGTCCAAGGATGAGAACTGCGCTTTTGTGAGCCAGAGTGCTAAAGAGAAGGTCAAGAAACGTTACAATCGAAGATGTTTCAAATGCAAGCAAATAGGACACATTCTTGCAAAATGTCCCTTTGTGATAAGCGATCGCCGGTCTACGAGAAATCAGACGAAATCAGACAAGCACTTAGCAGCAAACACAAATTTTTCTGCAAGCCGTCTCCTGATTCAAAAGGCAACTGATGGCGATAAAGATTGGTTCTTAGATTCCGGCGCCACACGGCATCTGACTCATCGTGATGATTAGATGGAGGAGTACAATGGTCGCACTACACAGACAGTTGCCATTGCTAATGGAACAAATATAACGACTAGGGGATGCGGCGTTGTGAAAATTCCTCTTACTACTGAGAAGACGATGGTGGCCCACGACGTTCGACATGCTCCGGAACTGGCGCTGAATCTCCTGTCGGTAAGTCGAATAGCCGCACAGAAGAAAATATTGATCTTCGACGAATACGGTTGCCGAATAGTCGACATAGCTGTTAAAGTCCAAAGACATACAACATATTCTCAGTACTGCGACGCAGTATAATGGGCTGTATCAGCTAAATCAGCGTGACTATTGGGCTATGGCAGTACAGGATGTCCCTGATCTGTGGCACCGTCGACTAGGGCAATTAACTCGTGGATCAATGAAGCTCCTGCAAGATGGGCAAGCAACTGGCATTCCATCTGATGCAATCACAAAAACGGATTGTGTCACTTGCCTGAAAGACAAACAGTGTCGTTTGCCCTTTTCCAAATTGGCCACTAAGAGATCAGAAGAAGTTCTTGAACTGGTACACTCAGACATATGTGGCCCCATGCAAGTAGCGTCCGTTGGTGGTGCTTGATACTTTCTTTCATTCATCGATGATTTCTCACGGAAATCGTTTGAATGATTACTTCGTGAAGCACAAGAATGAAGCCCTGCTGAAATTCAAAGACTTCATCGCAGTGGTGGAAAGGTGAACTTCAAAAAGAGTGAAGTGCCTGCGAACCGATAATGGGCGCGAATAAGTGAACAACATGTTCGCAGAATTTCTGGCCAGAAAAAGCATTTGTCACGAGCGGATGATTCCTGAAACGCCCGAACAAAATGGCATTGGAGAAAGGATGAATCGAACGCTTGTGGAAGGAAAAGGCCAGAACGATGTTGACAGATGCCAAGTTGAGCCCAGATTTGTGGGCAGAGGCTGTGGGCGCAGCCAACTACCTACGAAACAGATGCCCCACAAAGGCTCTGTGAAAGATGACTCCAGAAGAAGCTTGGTCTGGACGTAAGCCAAACTTGGCGCACTTAAAAGTCTTTGGCTGTTTGGCAATGGTCCACGTTCCCTCAGGACAATGAAAGAAGTGGGATCCAAAATCCAAAGAACAGATCTTCATTGGGTACTGCGAAACCAGCAAAGGATACCGTACTGTGGACCGTAAAATGAAGAAGATGTACGTCACCAGAGACGTGAAGTTCTTGGAATCACGGTTCCCTGGCACCTAGGCGTCAAAGGAAGAGTCGACAAATCCTCTTCCGTATCCAGACGTTGGTGAAGAGGCAGTAATTGTATGGACTTCTCAAGATTGTGGTTCGACTGAGATGGATCCAAATCCATCTCATCCACCCATCCCATCCTGTTAGTGGTTTTTGTCCCACGCTGTGTTCTACTCTCGCTCGCTTGTGCTGATCGATCTATTAATCTGCTGCTCTCTTATCATCGAAGCGCACCATATCAAAAGACTGCTTATCAAAAGAGAAAATGGATTAGCACAGCCAGCAAACTCTGATTTTGGAGATTTCTGCTGAGTTTTCTTTTAATGTTTCTGTGATGTTTTCAGCACAGTAACTTTCCTGGCCAAAAATATTCAGCTGAGTATACGCTGGTGAAAAAATTGTTCATTGTCCCATTTGTATCTTTTTGCACTAAGGTAGAATTAGACACTCCACTATAGCAGCTGCATTTATTATATGTTCCTGGCCTGTATGACATCGTAAAATCTAGCTAATTTTTCACTCTGAAGAGGGTCCGCTTAGTACACAACTGCAGAACCTTCACAAAATTTTGAAACAGTTCTCTAACATAACTGATAATAATATTAGATTTTGTAGAAACAGTTGTCATAAATTTTAATAATAAATAAAATATTAGAAAGAAAAATTAAAAATTGGCGGTTTTCACATTGGAATGTGGGTTCACCTACTTTTGCTTTTCTGAATTTCATTGGCTGTCGCTCTGCTGCATTCTATTTGTTAAATATTCATTTCCTATTATTGGTTAGTTTTTTGATACATTTTAAAGCTGTTATTTTTCATCTATGTAATTTGAAAAATTAAAAGGTTCTGAAATGTACCCATATAAAGAAATTCAATTTTAATTAATTAGTTAATCAATTAAATGAAATTTAATGCAATTTGATCAAAATGACTTTTTTATTGTGTATTAATCAAAAATCTACCTAGGGAACATGAAAGCTGTCCATCTGGTTTTATATGCTATTTCAATTTTGGAAAGTAATGTATAATTTTGCATGGAGTTATAGTTGTAGGTTAAGTATATATTTATGTGGCAAGCCATTGACCAGAAAAGTGTTTTTTGACAACACAGAATCTCTCAAGTATAGTGCTTTGTTTGCACTTAATGCTTCATTTAGTAGTATACAAAAATATATATGTATATGAGTTTTTTCTATTTGTATTTGTATCTATTGTTTTGATCTGTAAAAGCAAATCATTCTCCTGAAATTCGCCAAATGTACGTGAAGGCAAAAAACTGCTGTGCAAGTGAAGCAGTTCAATGGAGAGTTCGTTATTTTTACAATGGCAAATGTTCTTGTAAGGAAGCTGGTTCGAGCTGACCAGTTCAAACAAGAAAAACAAATTCGTTAAAATTCATGGGACTGACTTGACATTTGAGATTTGAAGCAGTGCCTGATATGACGATTTGAATCTCTGCAATGACTGATATTTCTGAACTGCGTCTTGTAGCAAATCGTATGTCGGTAGGCGGTGGTATGTCTCTTGTTTTCGAAGGAAAGGCATACAAATTAAAACACACCAATAAGCAGAAAAAATGTTGGAGGTGCTCAAAAGTATGCGCTGAATGTACAGCATATGTTCCTAGTTATTAACAATTAGTTTATTTTGGTATAGGATAAAGAAGGTTGCGACGGTACAATGTAGACGGATTTAGAGGTGAGGGTTATAACAGAGGATTTTGAAATAAACCTTTATAAAATGTCATGAAATAACAATGTGCGTTTTAGTACCAACTGTAAAGCTAAAACCCATCTGCTGTCGAGAAAAGAACGATTAAACCTTGCAAATAAAATATTTAAATTTGAATAGAAATATAATTTTCGTTTACTAAAAAAAATTTAAGTTAAAAATATTTGTAATAAAGGTTTTGACCAGCGTAGCCAATAGAACTCTATGCTCTGTACGCCAATAGTAAGCATTTGTATATGAGCAAATCATATAAAAACATAATAACCAATAAAAAAAAAGAACCAATGAAATTTCTATGTCAGTTTTTGGTACTTATGAAACATTAAATTTGTTTTAAAAATATTGTTTTATTTTCATTAATTTATTTCATTATATATTTATTATTTTGTATTATTTTATGCCCTGTTTTGTAAACTTTCATTACAATATGCTAACTTTGTTGTTAGGCATCCTTGAATTTCTCAAAGCATACTGTGACAACTGGACATTGTTTTCATATAATTTGTGAAAGTGTGGAAAGCGAGCACTTTTTTTCAAATATTTTGTTTAGCATACTTTATTTTAGTTTATTTAATAGAATGAAACATATTGCATGTTTTAGGGAGTTGATTGTAACATAATCATGTCTAATCGTGAACCCTGCCCTCCAGGTTGTAAAGTCTACATTGGTGGTTTACCTCAGGGTGCAAGCCAAGATGAAGTATATGCTTTTGAATTTTTTTACAATCTTATAATGAATATTAATTTAGCTGCGTGAGAAATTCGAAGTTTTTGGACCTTTGCGGCATGTATGGGTTGCTCGCAATCCGTGGGGTTTTGCATTTGTAGAATTTGAAGATTCCAGAGATGCACAGGACAGCATCCGTGAATTAGATCAAACGTAATTTATCTTCTTTTATTTTACTTAAAAAAACTGCAACATTTTTCAGTCAATTTGAAAATATAGGCATTAGCTGTTATTCCACATTTATAAAATTAAATTGTTATTAATTTTTTTACTCCGTTTTAGTCATTTATGTGGAGTGAAAGTTACTGTTCAACTTTCTCGCGGCCGTCGTCGAAATTCAAATTTCAATCGTGATGATCGTTATAAAAGGTGAGGTCAACTGCATGCGACACAACTATCTGCATTTAATCAGGCTAAATCTATATAAGAATGTTTTTTGATTAATGCTAGCTTATTTATGCCCATTGATTTAACATTTCTGTTTTTTTCAAAAGTTAGAGATTATAAATTTTAAGAATCTTTAGGCAATATAAGTATGTTCGGCGTTTTATCATTAATTTGGCACTTTGCCAAGCTTTACGCGTCATGACACGTCAGACTTCGCCTTACTTCGTCCCTTTACAACAAATCTACCTTATCCTTTCTTTTCTTGATATTTTGCTCTACTTCGCATGAATATTCCCTCTTGAATGACAAACACCGACTTTTATATTGCATCGAATGTTTGAAAATGTTTTTGAAGATGTCTTTATTTGGGCGTCTAAAATACTTCCTTCTCATCTTTGCTATTCAGGTCAGTTTTGAGTTCATTTTAGTAAAGTAAGCACGATATTTTAATTCTGATATTTTATCAATAGTATTCATCTTATTTTGAATGTAATTGAATTTTCATATATAAATTTTTATCATACACTATTACTAATTGTAATTTTTCTTTAGATCTGATTATCGAAATGAAAGATATCAAAATCGATACAGTCGGCGCTCTCGATCACCAATGCGACGTCCATATTGATAAATGTTCAGGTTTGTTTCGATTATAAAATTTTACGCTTTGAATTTATTTTTATGTTTAGGCGATACAAGAAAATTGGAAGAAGAAATATAATTATATACTCTATTTGCCGAATTGTTGTAATCTATAGTTATTATACTTACTAATGTGAAATATTTTTCATAGTATCATGGATACAGTTTAGGTTGATGATGATGATGATATTTTTACTATATTATAAAAGAATGGGTAATATGATGATTGTATCCAATAATCAGTATTCATATATTTTTCAATACAGCAAAACTGAAGTAATTTTTATTAAAAGTTTATTCATAAACATCTTATTTGTCTTCCAATTTTTCAGATTATTTTAATTAATTTGAAAAGAAAAACAAAGTAATTTATTAAAAATCAAATCTGTCAGGCACCCTGAAATGAAAACTGATGAAATATCGCGCGCTGTTGCTGCTTCATAGTTCGGATCGAATTTGATTTAAAATATACTTCTCAAATTTGTCAAGCCTTCTACGCAGATCCTCCAGTTTACGAGATTTCTCTTTTTGCTCAGCCGAAAGCAAATTCTCCTTGCCAACTTTACCAAATTTCAATTTTGAATTTTCCTTATCTTGTTCGAAAAAATTCAATTTTTGAATCTGTATTTCTAGCTGTTGTAGTTCTTGTTTCAAGAGCTCCTGTCTGTCTGTAGACAAACTAGAACGCTGAACTCGATTCCAAAGTTCGATCACACTCGGTTCAGAGAAATCTTGATCTTGTGCTTTCAATTCAGCATCTTCAACCGTCTTTAAAATCGACTGAAAACCATTCTGCAAAGCTTTCAATTTTTCTTTCATCTCAGCCAATTTATTTTCATACTCTTCCACATTGGTGCTATCACTTGGATGACGTTTTCTTTCGGCAACGTTGGCAGCCAAAGCTGTGAAACGGTAAATATTTATCAAATCAATATAAATTTCTTTAAACTCAACGAATAGCGAAATGGAAATTGCTATTTGTGTGAAATGATTGTGCAAAAATTACTACATCTGTATTACTGTAAACAAATAAGCGTAACTTTAGTGATAACTTTGGCAAAGCAAACAACAGAAAATGTTGACAAAAGAAACAGTGTTGAATGAAAAACATGCAAAAATTAAAGAAAGCTTTTTTACCATTGTATTCTTGACTTAAAGCATCCTGCTTGTGAAAAGCGTCTTCCAAATTTTGAAGCTCTTGTCCAGAGAGTGACAACAGTGCAACTCGATTCCAAAGTTTATTCAGCTTTTTGTCGACAAATCGAGCTGCAACAACTCTGCCCTTCTCCAGTGGAATGTAATTGTTGGCTTTTTCAACGTCCTTCTTTAATTCATTTGCTAAAATTCGCAACTCAGCCGACGTTCCGTGTTCTTGGAGGAAGCGTAACAATTTCAAATCCAACTCTCTCTTCTCCACACTGGCAATGTCTTTTGCAATTTTTTGATTATTCTTTATGTCCATATATTCCGCATCAAGGGCAAGAATTTCATCAAGCAACGGTTCCAACTGATCAGCACTGTACGCTCGCTTCAACTTTTGCCATATCAAATTCAACTTCCTTGAACGCAACGCGTTCTCCGAAGGATTGGTAGTCACCTCATTCAGCTGTCTTGAATATTTATTCTCTTTGCTTGCTAAAATTGGAAGGAAAAAGGCAAAAAGAAATATATATAACATTCAAACGCAACAGAAGAAACCAAAGTTGAACAAAACGCTCCGGGAAATTGCTTATCAACTTTACAGACAGGAAGAAAATCAAGTTCATCATGGAATGTAGCAAACAAATATTACTTGAACTAAAAGTTAATTTCATCAAATCGAACAAACAGTAAATCCTGATAATAAATTATTCAGTGGCTAATGGAAAATTTATGAACTGTTTTCTGCTGTTAAAATGTACAATTTTCAATAAAAACAATTTCAGTCCACCGAAATTATGAATAAATCACCTATTTTTTGCTTTCTTCACTGTTACTGCGTTTGTTGTAGATAGAATAACCTACTGATTTGATACGATAACGCAAATGGGTGTAGTAGGATTTGCTTGAGCTGATCTCAGTGCATTTTTTACTTTCACTGACTGTTTGATGTATTATGTGACATCTAGCTAGAAAAATATATTCTTCACATTCTCGTATGTTAAAGTGATCAAATGATGCATTTAAAAAAAATGGAGTTTAACATTTCTTGTGAAATTTTTGCTACAAATGACAGAAGTCATTTCATACAGACATAATTTAAAAAACTATTTTCAAATATTTTGATATTTAAATTTGCTT
Organism: Trichinella papuae; assembly: GCA_001447755.1. Classification (NCBI taxonomy): domain Eukaryota; kingdom Metazoa; phylum Nematoda; class Enoplea; order Trichinellida; family Trichinellidae; genus Trichinella; species Trichinella papuae. Next base: position 103,392 of record JYDO01000147.1, on the reverse strand, counting down.
ATTTAAAAAATAAATTATTACAATTTTCGAATCATAAAAAGATGAAAAAAATAAGTGTGCTTAAATGAATACATAGCTTGCTCTCATAGAGCAATAAATCAAATGCTACATTAAACTTTTACTATTGTTACAGTACTCTGGAAGGTTAATGACTTGAAGTTTGTGAATGCAAGTACATTACATTTAATAAAATTATTTTCATGATGTGCATTACTAATTATATAATAAAATAATTCAATAATATCATTTTTGTGTTTAATCGTAAATAAAAGCTGTTTGATTTGTCAGCAAACAGCAATATTACAGTAATCTAATAGTGATTTGACTTCAAAGCTTTTATTATTGATATAAAATTGATATTTTATTTTCCATTTCAATTTTAAAGTAATTTTAATATGTTATTTTATATTAATATGATGTAAATTAAAATAAAACTTATGAACTTTAACTTGCGTATTGCTTATTATTACTGTAGCGTTTTCCTACTGTACGATTGGACTGATTTTTCCTGTTGCGTGTTTGAATTCCTTGTATTGGTCTTGTTAGTATACTTTATTCGCATTGCGCACGTTATGTCTTATCGTGAACAGTGTCCGGCGGATTGTAAAGTTTATGTAGGGGGTTTACCTGAAAGAGCTAGCAGAGGCGAAGTGCGTTATTATTAATTACGTCAATGAAATTGTCCATTATTATTACAGTCGAACGATTTATAGTTGGAAGAAATATTCGGTCGTTTTGGTCCCCTTCGTAATGTTTGGGTGGCACGTCGTCCGTGGGGCTTTGCGTTTGTTGAATTTGAAGATGCGAGAGATGCTATTGATGCTGTTCGGCAGTTAGACGGATCGTGAGTTTTTTCTTTAAACAGTGTTTTGAATATTAAGTAGATTTTGTTTTATTTTTTTAAAACTTTATCGAATATTTTAGTATTTAATTTTAGTTTTAGTAATACATTGTATGAATCTTAAATAATTCTTTTCATATATTTGGTGTAAAATGAAGTTGTGTACAAGTTTTGGGTTTTTTATATGTTTAATTGAATTTTCCAATTTAGGCGTATGTGCGGCGTTCGTGCGCGTGTTGAACTTTCACATGGTCAGCGTCGAAATCGTGGTCCAAGAGGCTATGATGATGAAAGGCGTGGTGGAGATCGACGCAGGTAATTTTATTTTTATTTTCTTTTGCTTTCAATTGTTAATGAAATAGTTAAACGATCCTTATTTGAATATGACAACAAAATGAGTTACGGTGCGATCTTTAGTTAGATGTAAAAAGTTTTAGTTTTGAGAAGTAGTGTTTATGTTGTGTTTTTATTCTTCGAACAAAAAAAATCTATTCTGGAATGGAATGAAGTTAATTAGTTTAAATTAATTTTTAAATAATAAACTATTAATGAAGTTTATTTTTTGGAGAAATTTTTTTATCGGTTATTTTGTAACGAAGTTGAGGTTAAATTGTCAATGTTTATATATTTAGCTTAATAAAAAATAGTAATAGTAGTAGTAGTAGTAGTAGAAGTCTTTTTCCGGGATAGCCGTTTTAAGGGTGGAAATATCCATCCGTTATAATTCCTTCTTATTAGTTGATCATGATTCATCTTAAAGACTTCACGCTTCTTCATCGCTTATATCGAGAGAGCGGCCTATGCATTCAGCTAGCGGCAATTTGGTCAGTCCAGTTGTTGATTAAGGTCTTCAGCGTCGCGTCGGATTTCACCCACTTTCAACCTACTTACTACACAACGCCGAATTGCAATGAAAAGTTGCAGTCGGTGAAAATGCGTGGGCGTGTATGTGTGTGTCTTCTATGTGTCTGTGTGTATAAAATGTATGTGTGTGTGTGTCAGTGTGCTTCGATGATTCGAAATATTAGCTGCATCAACGAATACTGTTCGCGCGTTACAACTGCTATGCCTTCTCAACTGCTGTGTGCTCTTCTTCGCGACGTCGGTTTTTCCAACATCTTTCATCGCGATTGATTGCGGCCGTCTTGGCTTTTGGCTTCGCTAACTCTTCCCCACGTCCCCAACGCATACATCTCAACTGCTTGTGCCATCAGTTGTCTTTTGGGTAAGACCTACGTTGGCTGTTGCACAAAAAAAAAATCCTCTGGGGAGATTGTTTTCGGGGAAAGTTGTTTTCATTCTAATGTTGTTATATACGTATAAATATATATCTAAATATGTATATATACATGTGTATTTCTTTTTTTTTCTGTATTCAAACTGCATGAAATTACATTGATTGGTAAAAAAGAAAATTTTATTTTTTCAAATATTTGTGTGTAAACAAAAAAAAAGCAACTATGTAAAGGAGGAAGTGGCATTGCTTTTTTTATTTTTGGGTACGGCAGCGCGGCAAGAAATAACTAGTTATGATATGCTTACACAAATCAAGCAGGTGGCATGATTGTTGTGTGTTGTTTTTTTGGTTTATCAGTTGTTTCTTTTAGTAGAACGCCTCCAAGAAGAAGTCGTTCTGGTTCATATAGACGTTCACGTTCACCATCTCGAAAACGATATCGGTAAGTTGTTTTCAAAAGAAATTTATTGTAACGGATGGCATGGTCAACTTTTTTGTTTTCAGTTCCCGTTCATAAGCATATGTTAAGAACGAGTATAAAGACAGTAATTCTACACTACTAATATACTGTTATGTGATAGCAATAAATTATATCTCTCACATTGAATTTCATAATAATAAATAATATTCATACATACATTATATATGCATATATATATATATATATATATGCACTTTTGATGCATTCTGTTACGTTAAACGTCTTCTTCTGTGAAATAAAACATATTTCGGTTACAAATTTGTTTTATAAGAAACATAATTTTTACAATTACAATTTTAAGAGTGCATGTTTGTTTTTAAATAATTTTTGTAACAATACTGTGAGAAAAAAGCCACTTTTAATAATAATGAGCGAATGTAATTATTTTTGAGGCAAAGTCAATTTTGTCATAAACCACTGGTGAACTGTTATTTTGCTGAAGACAATTTCATGCCACGTCGTACATGATATTTAAAGAGTCTAGAAAGCCACTACCACTACTATGTAAATTTCTTCATGTACTCTAAACAACCTTTTAAGTATTAAAGGTAAAATGCCTGAAATGTTCTTAGCTAATGTTATTTCATTTTCACTGGTTTCATAGCTTTTGCTCGTTGGTGTTTGGTTTAAATAAATCATGGTACATGTTACAATTGAATTGTATACTGTTACATTATGATACAAGAAAAGCTTAAATATATTTTTTGATTTTTTATATCGCAAAGCTGTTTTTTAAAACTGAAAATATCTAAGCTTGTTATACTACAAATTGAAAAAGGAGAAAACATATCAACGTAATACAGCAAAAGCTAAATAAGCAATTATATATGATTATGCAATTGAAATGTGTTTTGCTTTCCAATAACTATCAATTCTTTGTATAAATGAAAGTTGTTCTTCTAAATTTATATTATATAAAAAGTAATACTACCTACCGTTTTACATTTGTGAAAAATAGATATGCAGCAGTAATGAAAATTTTGGATTCAACTTTATTATGAAAAGTTCAAGCAGACACGCAGGCAGCACTGCTGCTTGATACTAAAATAGTGCAAAAATGATGTTCAGTGATGACGAATATTTAACAAATAAGGCACGCCATTTTTTCGTGAATACCAGATTAAATGTAGAAAATGCAAAATAAAAAAAAAATATGAAAATGATATACGATAAAATATGGTTTTATCATTCATCCAAACGCTAATTTGAAACCGGGGCAAAATTTTCAATTAATGATAAATAATGATGCAAGTCATTCTAAATAAAATCATATAAAGTGCTTTATAATATCTAAAGCAAGTGTTCCACAAAAAATCAAGGCACGTTTAAATGTTCGATTAACATCTAAACTTCTTTATCTTCATTATAACTAACTCTTTTTTAATGTGAAAGCAAACATTTAAGCTTGCGCAAGTTCTTCTTGGGCACCAGTAGTGATTACTTTTGCGAATGCCTTGTAGTCCACTTTTCCTCCTTGAATTGGTGGGTTTGCTTTGTACATATCTTTTAGCTATAACAAAAAAGAGCAAAACTGTAAATGAACAAAAAATTCAATTAAAGAAAATTTTCAATTTCATTTAATTATTATAACGGAGGAAACTAATTTTAATAATAATATGATGAGAATTTTGCACTGCAACTGTTGTTAATGAAAAATATTGCTTACTTCTTTTTCATCTAAAGGTTCTCCTCGAAAATTGGTAAGAATTTTCTTAAGTCTAAAATTTTGTAATTTATAATTATAACCATGTGACATTTCATTAATAACTTACTGATCCTCTGATATGAAGCCAGTATCTTTGGGATCGAACATTCTGAATGCACCAATGATAATATCTTCAGGATCAGTTCCTAAAAATAACATTATTTGATCAAAATAAAACCAATGCTCATATGTATGCATGCATAAAAGAAAATAAAGTATAACAATAGTTCCCGAAAGTAATCATTTACCTGTTAAGCGATCACCGAACAAAGTCAAGAAAGTTGTAAAATTTATAGGACCACTTGCTTCTTTAACCATTTCTTCCAGTTGTGAATCACTTGGAATCTGACCTGTTATAATAAAGATAATTTTTATTTAAAAATTTATGATAAATAAATTGCTGTATCAACCTAATGTAGCATAAAGATCTTTCAAGTCATTCTTGCAAATTACACCATCCTTGTTTTGATCCATGATTCCAAATGCCTGTAATGTAACAATATAATTAGATCAAAATTATTTAACTGTTTATATTTTTTTTTTCATTAAATAAGTATTTTTAAATCACATCCGTTCGGAAGGCTGACTCAATGCATTTCATTTCAAATATATTTGATCATTGTCAACATGATGATTCATTCACTACTAAATAAATATAAAATACGCTTGAAAAGTATTGCTTTGCTCATGGTTTTTTTACGCTAACGCTATACTGGTGCATAAATGATTGAAAGTGAAAATTAAAAACGAAATTTGAGTACAGTATTTTTTGAAAAGTAATATAAAAAAGATGACAATTAAAAAGCCTTATTTTGAGGTTTATTTCTAATACCAGTTTTTTAATTATTTAATATTTTTGCAAAAATTATTTTAGATATCAGATTATTATTAATTGTTCTGTGTATAAAATGAATAAATATATTTGTTAATTTACCAGAACAAATAAACAGTAATAATACGTATGCTTTTTAATCAGTTAATAATTTGTTCACTTTTTTTGAAAAGAAAAGGAAAATTTTCAATTCACAGTTCATAGAAGAAAGAAATTTTGAAAATACTTTACCTCTTTAAATTCTTGGACAGTTTTATTGTCGAATGATTGAGCTCCATCGCTGGATGGCTTGCTGCGTTTGCTTGTAGTGGTTGATTTTTTCGTTTTTGTCTTGGTTGACTATTGATATTAAATATTAAAAGAAAACATTATTATAAATAATTAACTAATACAAGCATAATTTTAAATAAAGTAAAAGTTTCTTCTAACTTACCATGCTGTAGATGAGAGGGAGACGAAAGAGTGATGAAGAAACAACAACAAGCAGTAAGTGAGTTAGCTGACAAAGCGGTGAAGTAGTTTCAAATAATATGTGCGTTTGCAAGGCTATTCGACTAGGCCAACTGACACTGCTGTTGCTTTACAATTGAATTTCAAAATTTTTATTTCTATCTTCTGAGAGGCAGAAAAGCAGTTCCAAGCAGCTGACGTTGTTATTTTATTTTCAGCTATATAGAATATGCTTCCTCAATGAAACTTACTAACAAACGTGTTTAGCTCAGAGTCGACATAAGTATGTTTGAAACTTTACTTTCAAACAATGCATATTATGCTTAACAAACACGTGTGTGCCAGCTGTGTATGTGTATGTGTGTGACTGCGTGCGTGGAAGCAGTACTGCTTGCAACGTCAGCTTGAAAATTATGTTCCAACGTTGTTTAGTTTGCGCTGGTCGTTTAGTAGGCAAAACTAAAACCCAACTAAAATTTAAACTAAAGCAAGCAACAAGCTGAAACCAACGTGTTGATCCAGTTTTGCTTTTTATTCATTCATTCAGTTTCAATATGTTGTAATAATTTTCACTTTCAAGTTGAAACTTTTATCTCACTTCATACTGTACAACGCAAATTAGTCACTGTTTACCATTGTGAATTGTATTATTGCATTATTTGCAATTTAATATTTTCGGCTATTTGCTGACCAAGGTTACAATTGGACAAGCAATTCACTTTGAACAACTGTGTTTCAAGCAGTTCGGCTTTGTCCAAGCAGAAATTTCTTCTTTGCTCTGACAAAATCTGACAAAACAACGCGCAACATTTCATTCATGCATGACAAACCTTACATATTGCATTTTTGATCAAATTGAAAGTTACTTTTTTGTCAATTTTGAAATCTCAAACTTTTCATTCATATTCTCTCTGGAATGCTACTTTTTGTTAAAGTTTGTGAAATCAATCTAAATCTAAACCAATTTGTCTTTATGAAAAAACTGCTTAATAATTTTTTGAATATTTAAATTTAAAATTGTGTTGTTGATATTATCTTCATCAAAAGTTATTATTCAGCATTATTACTCTTTTAGTTCAATTGTTGAATTAATATTCCAGAATTTTGTGTTCAATGTCATTACGTTAAGAAGTATAGTTTGTTTAAAGTATATAATAAGATAGAAATCTTTAAAAGATAGCATAAAATAATTAATATTTAATAATGGGCACAGCATTTGCAACTTTGGACCACTTTTAAAAAAGACAAAATGGTAAAATTTATGCAACATTATTCTGAAGTGGCACAGTGTCAAAATATACATTGTTGTTTTAAAATAAACTAAAATTATTAATACTATAATATTAAAAAGTAAAAATTAATAAGTTCGATCAATGAAATTTACATTAATTGAAAAATGATGAAATTATGATTTCACCAAACTAGTACTTGTCGGAAATGTAAAGACAAATAATTGATTTATACCGATAATAATTTATAAATATTTTGAAAAGCAATGAATGTCAGTCATTAAATAGAACTAACTACATTAAAGCAGAAAAGAAATTTTGAATCTGTCATTTGAATTACAATTTTATTGGGGACGAATTCAAATTACGTAAAGCTGCTTTTAAAAAAAGCAAAAAAAAAACATTTTAAATATTATTAACATTTAAAATAAATATCTATTTATTATTACTTTTATTTTAATCTAAATTCTAGAATATTATCATGGTGCATTGAATATTATTTATATGCATGTATGTTTATTTATTTTTAAAATTCTTTGTTATATATTGCATTTTAAGCGTCATTGCATGCAAACTTTAATTCTATTTATGATATATATATATACTTAATTTTTGTTTAGAATGTAAAATCAGCATGTTATTTTGGTAAAATAGTTTATACAGTTGCTTTTAAACGTTTAAAAATAAATCGAATAAATTTAAATAGAACTTAATTAATTTGTATTTTCATTAGATATTTAACAAACAACCATCTGCAGATGCAAAAAGTAAATCAGTTTAAATTATGTGCTTTATTAATAATATTTAAAAATGACAATCTGACAAAATGCGTTAATAAGTTTTTTTTAATAGCATTTAATTTCATGTCATTTTTTACATAATTATATTGATATAATGATAAATTTCAAATTTTATAAAAACAGTTTTAGTGGGAAAATTTTAAATTCTTTTTTTCCGTCGAAGAAATTATTAATTTTTTTAAAATTATTTCAAAAGAAGATTATATATATTACAAAAAGTTTAATAATTTTTGCAATTGCTTTAAAATATAATTCAACACCAGAATATTGATAGTTAACGGTTTATTTTTTCAGTTTTGAATAAAAATGCGTGTGATACGTTAGCTATTCTTTTGGAATTTGTAATAGGACATTTAGAAATCAACTGGTCCCATATGCATCGTGTTATAAACAAAATTAACTGAACAAGAGTCAAAAATGAGCCACCAAGCCATAAAGAATATTGACCTCCAATATTAGCCAAAAATCCTTGCTCTGTCATTGAAGGGTAATGCTTGATCAAAGTGAAACCGAGACGTTCATAATAGATGTCCAAAACGATTGAATTTTTCATCTCTTCCCATTGTTCATCTGACTCGACAAAACGTCGAGTTTCGCCAATTGGAAATTTTAAATATGAAACCTGTGCAGTGTACTGAGTACGAACACATTGCAATAAACAACGGCTTCGGCAAATGTTGAAAATTTCCTCCCACTGCTCTTTCAGCTGCTTTATTAATTCTACTTGAAGACAATTCAAAAATTGATCCGTATCACAGGGTGGATATCTTCTCTGACTTCCCAACGCCACATGACTACAGTTGCACTTCTTCTCCGCAACTGTATAAATGCAATCGTCAAAACAGCTCACCCTTCCATAGCTTGGATCATCCGGCTTGCATTCGAAATACGGTGGATTGTTGATGAAGTCATATTTTGTTGCCTGATAGAATGAAAACACTAATTATAATAAGTTTGTTAATTAAAATTAATAATGAAAAAAATAATTTAAATAATATTTATACAAATCATGACTATTCAAAAAATAGCTACAAAAATAACTGTCAACTTTTTTGTAAAATGATCTATAAACAAATACGGTAGAAAATTTAACTGTAATAAAACTACCGTAATATCCAAATATATTCCCACTGCCTATGGATCTAATGATGATAATAATAATAAACTATTTGAATTTTCTAAGATAAAATTGCACAAATTTATAAAATGATATATAACGTCTCATGATCATAAAGTGTTGGCAATTCTCATTGGAGCATAATTTGTCAACAGAGGCTAAGTTTCCATCAATGCAAAATTTTATTTGATCAACACTGCAAAGATAAGAAGTAGAAAAAACCGGCACTTGGCAATGTTCTATCAATGACAAATAATTGATTTCTCTTTCCCATCATGTTTTCTCACCGTTTAACAGGAATATAACTTTTTAATAATAAATTAACAGGTAATTTTTTATTTGACTTTTTCTTTAACTTTAACAGTAATAAAATAAATCAAATTGGTCATTGGTGTTGGCAAATTATTCAAAAAAATAGAAAAATGCTAGTGCTTAAATGAAAAAACAAAATATAACAGGTGACACTTCAATTTAAAATGGAAAATCAGTTTAAAAAGTGAAACAAAGAAACAATTATGAAATAGTAAAGTATTTTACATTTAAAAATAAACAAATTAAACTTGGCTTTAAAAAGCGTATAGAAAATTTTCTGATATTCTCACAATAGTTTGTGAATTGTAATAAATTTTTTAAAATTGATAAATCATTTTTTAAATTTAAATTAAAAATTACCCTCAGTGGTAGCAACGCATAGCTACCAGTTGGAATAAATGTCATATCATGGCCAATTTCTGTACCTCTTTCTGCCAGTTTCACCAAAATGCCATCGCTGTTGAAATTATTCGGAGAAATGTGAAAATTATCTTTCGGCAAGTGAACAACAACGCTTATTCCCATTCCATAACCGGGCAGCTGTTGCAATACTCCAGGAATACGAAAACAGTTTCCAGCAAAAGTCATCAATGTAGTATTGCTAGTGTCATAGCAACAGCTGAAAATTCCTTGCGGTCCTTGACATTGAATAAGCACATCGTTGCACTTAAAGCTGGCTTCTTGGACGAACATCTCAAAGCTCATACCAAGTCGGTCCAGCATTTGCTGTGCTTCTACTTTGAGAGTTTCAATTTTTGATAAAATATTTTCAATCATAAACTTCCTCATGTACGGATGCTTGGTAGCAAGGCCAAAAGAGAGTTGCATATACCAGGCTAAAGAGTCGGAGATGTTTTTCTCTTTCAGATATTTACCATTGAAACGATTCAAAGGACAAACAATGACATCAGGAACGTGAACATCTCCGTCCGCTTCTTTCACCAAATAACTAATCGCCAACGGTGATGATATGTACTCGTTCAAAATTGAATAGCATCCAAAAGCAACTGCTGACAAAGCTCCAATCAAAACTACAGTCCAAATAACTCGCAGATAAAATCGATCCGCGTTATACCAATCACGCAGACCGTGAAATGTTGTAATTTCACAAAACTTTGTCATGGCATCATTTTCGTCACATCTACACGGATACACTTCTACTTGTGGCATTTTTGGCTCTCTGTATCTGCAGCCGCGAAATATGTGAAAGTGATTTGCTTTTTTCACTCAAATTGCTTTAAATAGTGTTTCAGAAAATACAATTCTGAAAAAATTTATTTCTTCCTCTGCTGCTGAAAACATTTCTCATTTGGAACATTGACATTTATCCAGAGGGATACTTTTGCCTTCGAAGATAGATGCAACGCATTGAGCTGCTGCTGCTGCTGCTGCTGTTCAACGCTCCAATTGCTAATCAGTTAAAAATTAAAGTCGGAAATAAGTTTTTCCTTTACAATTTCCAATAAATCAAACAAAATTTACACACAAACGCCAGCCAAGCTAACGGACTCCAAGGAATTTAATGCATGTGCTAAGCTGAAGGACGGCAGATTCGCTTAACGTAAGCAAGCAGACGTTATTTCCAAAAATTATTTTGAAGCCTCCGCTTTGCACGTGGTTTGGGAAAAAATTCACCAATGTCGCTTTTTTTCTCGAAACGCATTTAATACAAATTGGCAAAAAATTTCAAAAATAAAAAAAAAAGCAAAATTTATTGGGTGCAAGCTAATATTAAAACTGCTAATAGAGAGGACGTCGTTTCGCCTAAAAATATTATAAATATATAAAGCACAGTATTATATAGTATTGAAAATAAATTATCTATTTTGTTTACTAATGTGAATAACATTCAATAAATCGTCGTTAATTTTAAATGATCCACTGAATAACATAGTCTTTTGACAATTTTAAAATTTAGGGCAGCAATAAAATGTAACAGCACATATCGAATTATCACTGCAATCACTGTGCAATCTGAACGCACGTAAATTTCAAATTAATTATTATTAGTGTTTACTAATTAATTTGAACAGTTAACGTTATAAATTGAAATAATAAATAAACTGCTAACACTATGGATAAATTTAAATAATAAAGCCATAAAATGCAAATTAATGTTTTTAAAACAATTCAAAAGTCAAAAAGTGGAAAGTATTCAGATAAATTATTTTCACGCATTCAACATTAGACAGTTTTTTCTGGATAAAAATTTAAATAAACATTAATTTATGCTATTTTAACTTTATAACAAAAATCTTGAAATAATAAACTAATTTCATTTTAACTTAAAGCGCTCCATCAATAATTATGCTAACAAATAGTGCAATGCTTCGGTTTGAGCTTTCGCCATAAACGGTTGACAAAAAACATTTGAAAGCATCGTTAAATGATGCAGAGAATGCTTTTTCAGCTGTGCTTACACTACATAAAATTATACACATCTGTTGTACAAAAAAGTAGATTATGAGAAGTGAAGAAAACTAAAGGCCAGAATAATCATCATCAGTGCAAATGCTAAATTAATGTGAAATTAATTTTTAACCATATTATGCTTTAACAATTTTTAAAAAATTAAAACATTCAGAAAATTGTTTTTTTTTCATTTGAAAAATATTTTAAATGCTTCCATCGATTCCATCTATTTGAGAAATAAAAATATTTTTACAAAACACCAAGAACAAACAAACAAATAAGAAACAGAAAAATGATGTAAATAAATTTGTTAAATGAAAGTTAAATTTCGAGAAAAGATAAAATTTTTTAAATAAAAAAAAATTAAAATTATGATTGGTTGCAGTGGTTGTATGTGGTTCAAGAAGCGTAATTGAGACACCAAGCGTGGAAAACGACAGCCGCTTTTGGCAGGCCATTTTTCGAACGCCTACCTGAAATGAAAGCCGACAGCTGACCAATAACTATTGGCTAGTGTACGTCTTGGAGAATGAACAACACGCAGCTGTCATTTGTTTCTGCATCCCAGAAGCAGTTTGGCTTTGAAGATGGCTTTTCTACAAAAAGCTTCAAAATTCTGCATCTGACTGGCATTGGCTAAACGCAATCGATGGTTCCGAAGAGAACCTCGACAGCGGGTGCACTTTACCTCAGTTGCAAAACAGTATGCTAATAAATCCACTATTTATCTTGATTATATATTGTTTGTCGAAAGTGTCGGCGTCGGTATGTCGATTTGATGGAGATGAAAATTCCAGATCTGTGTGGACAGCTTGCGAATGTGTTCGTCTCACTGTAGATTCGTTCAAAGTTAACTGTCATGCGGTTCCATGGATTACTGTACCAGCTGTTCCGTCGGTCGAAAAGACTGAATTGCACATGACTTCGTTGAGTGTGATCAACAGTCAGTTGATGTTTTTAACTTACGATGCATTCAAAGAGCAAAGTATTCAAGTTTTGGATTTGAGCAATAATAAAATCGACTCAATCAACGTGAATGCATTTCGAGGACTTGAACAAAAGCTATATCAACTACTATTGGACAATAATGAATTAAGTCGCATACCTGCCCGACAGCTCAGTCAGTTGCAACAGCTGCGTTATTTAAATTTGAAAAACAACAAAATTGATGTGATTGAAGCTGGAATATTTAAGGTAAATTTTATTTTAAAAAAATACTATGATAAAATAACTCTTTTTGATTGAATAATTTAATTTATATAAATTTGCTTGATTTTATTATATAATATAAAATTCGAAATTTGAAGAAAATTTTTTCATTTAGAATTTAGAAAATTTTACATTGAAGAATGATTCATTTTTTAATCATTTTTCTTATCTGAATGATAGTTTAAATAAGAAATAACAAATTTTTTATTTCAGATTGATATAATCATTATCTTCTTTCTATATTTGTATGATAAATGCACATGCAAAGATTGTTGTTTAAGTGTCTTATTAATGTGCTCAATTTTTCATTAAAGGGCAGCTTGACAAAACAGTTTACATAAAAAAAAATTAATTAAAAAGAATTATTTTTGCTTCAAAATAAAGATAAAGGCAACAAAGCATAAGATAATGGACGAATTTGTCTCATCTTGAAATGTTTCCCACGTTAACATTGTATCATGCTTGATAAATCACATTAATAAAATGACGGATGTCACTTTTATCAACTTTAAAACAGAATTTATTATTAAGTTATTTTTGATAAAATCTTTACATATTTCATCAGTTGCAAAAAAGTTATTTTCTTTTAAAAATTTATATTAAAAAATGCATTCTTCATTATGTGCAGCTTGTTGAATTAATTCATTTCAAAAATTAAAATCTGACTGAAGCAACTTTCTTCATTTATTGATTTGCAGATTGAACAGTTTAAAATTGATGCTTTCACTTCACTAATTTTACTAATTGTAATTCTTTTTCGTATTAAACGTTATTGTCATTGTTTGTTCATTGCAAATTGTCATTGTTTGCACAGTTTTTAAGAAAATGATAATGAATCTATTTAAATTATGATAAAATGAAAATTTAAAATCCATGCAATATATAATCATTTGGTTTTTTATTCATCATATTCATAATCTAGTTGTATTAATTATATTTTAATATTGCATTATACTGCTGAGTATAAACTTCACATTGAAAAGTACAAAAAATCAATGTACATTTATATTAAAAAAATAATCATTGGAATTAAACAAACATTTCTTGATGAATAAAGTAAATAACACTTTGTTTATTTATCTCAGATAAATTGAAATAAGTAGGAATTTCCGTATCCGCACAGGTTTATCATAATTGTTATGATTGAACTCTCAAGTTATCTGATCACAGTGGCGTGAAATCAACACGTCGCCCTTTCAATTGATTGCACAGCTGTTTCTTGTGGCAATTCTTCAGAAAAGAAACTGAAGCAGCAAAATGGAAAATATAGGATTTATGCCAAAGAAACAATTGTATCGAGTTGAAAAATTGAGAAGATTGAATTTCAAGCAGAATTGAATATTGAATATTAGTTTATTAGTTGTTGAATTTGAAAAAAAATCTCAATGTAATGTTATAAAAATTATAATAATCATAAACAGTCATCTTTAGAAGCATTAACAAAACAGAATTTCAAATAAAACTTTTGAAAATAATCTTCATCTAATTTTTTTCCATGTTTAAAACATTTTCATCAATTTTTATCAAGCAAAAATAATGTACTTTAAAAAAAGAAAAAAAAATTTTTTTTAATGTTAAATAAATGTAATTTAGAATACAATTTTGCGAAATCTTCGCTATCTTTACCTGGATGGTAATTTGATTGATTCAATTCCATCGGATGCGTTCGTCAGTTTGGATTTGCAAGTACTGACACTCAGTCATAATCGTATTCATCACATGGAAGCGCATTCATTACCGTACACAATTTGGTAAATGATCCAATATTAAACAAAACATTATTTATACATTTAAAATAAAAATATATTTAATAATTATAAAAAACAATTTCAGGTATATCAGTTTGAAAGGAAACTTGATGCAAAGTATACCATATGAAGCATTTGAAGGTCTGAAAGATCTGCAAACGATAGATTTAGAAAGTAACAGCATTGACCATTTACAATCGTACGTGTCGACCGTCTCAAATGGAAATGTGTCGATAAATTTGAGCAGCAACAAAATTCGAACACTCCCAGCGGCATGTTTTTCAGCATTTCAACAAATAAACAAATTGGATCTATCTCGCAATGCTATTCAAAAGGTGCACAGTGAATTTTTGCAAGGAGTCGCCACATTGTACACGTTGGATTTGTCTTATAATCGCATCGGTTTTTTGCCAATTAAATCACTGTTCACCGTTGCACATTCGTTGAACAAAATTTCACTCGAAGAAAATGAACTCAATACAATTCCTGAAGCGTTGTCAGTATTGAAAGTACTTGCCAGCTTGAATCTCAGTTCCAACAAGTTGAACACACTGGGCAGTGATGATATTCTGCCAAACAATGGTAATATGCTCAAAGAATTGCTCATTTCTCATAATTATTTGAGTCAAATTTCTGCCAGTTTTGGAAAATTGGAAAATTTGGATCTTTCCAGCAACAACATTGCTGAATTGCACAAACAAGCATTCGGTCAAAATGAGAAACGTCCGGGTAGCACGGTCAGACTTAATTTAGCTGGCAATCAGATTCGTTGCTTGGCTGATCCTGGAGTTTTCATTTACATGCCGATGTTGGTCTACGTTGATCTGTCGCACAACAACATAAAGCACATTTCCAACAATTTTTTCCTTCATCTTCCAACGTTGGAAAGTTTGTCATTGGAGAAAAATCTGCTCGACTCTTTCCCAGCTTTAGCACTGCGTCCGATAGTTAAGCTGCGCTATTTGATCTTGGATCGAAATCAAATACGCACCTTGCCAACGGGACAAATTGAACAATTAGGCTCGTTGGAACGAATCAGTTTAACGCACAATTTCATTCATGCCATCTCGCAGAACACATTTCCGGGTCGTAGTTTCAAATCATTGAAATCCATAAATCTGGCATACAATCGAATTACTTTTTTAGCTTCGAAAGCATTTCACGATTTGTTTGCGTTGGATGTCGTCCAATTACAAGGCAACAAACTGACTACACTGCAAATGTACACGTTTGCAAATTTGTCCAATCTTCGCATTATAAATTTAAATGGAAATCAAATCAACTTCACCAGTGAAGGATGCTTTTTCAACTTGCCCAGGTTGGAATATTTGTCATTGAGAAACAATCAACTTGCGACTATTGCTCTGGATGCATTCGTCCATGTGCTCAACTTGGAAACGTTGGATTTGGCTTACAACAAATTCAACGAATTCGATTCTCAATTTTTGCGTCATGTGCAAAATTTACGTTCACTCGACTTGTCGTACAACATGCTACGCCACATTCAGTTGGATCATTTGAAACAAACTTTGGTGAATTTGAATTTAAAAAGCAACCAATTACAATTTATCCACGAGACCGTATTCGCCGACATGCCCAGACTCGAATATTTGGATTTAAGCAACAACAATTTGATCAGCTTACATCCGGACAGTTTTGGTTCAATGTCGAAAGTGCAAATGCTGCTACTCGGCGACAATCAATTGAAACAAGTGAAAAAAGGCACTTTTGCATTGTTGAACAAAATCAGCTTGTTGGATATGAGCCGCAATGAGTTGAATCGACTCGACGGTTCTTGTTTCGGTGAAAATAACGTAATCGAGTTGAACTTAGCCGGCAATCGTTTGACTGAAGTACCACAAGCAGCGTTGACGTCGTTGCATGGCAGTTTGGCATCGTTGGATCTGAGTGACAATCTGATAGAAAGTGTCGAATCAACACAGTATGAAGGTTTGCGCAATTTGAGCCAGCTACTTCTGCGAGCAAATCGTGTACAATTGGTATCAGAAGCGGCGTTCAAAAATTTGCACAAGTTACGCATTTTGGATTTGAGTGAAAATCCGGTCGACGAATGGCATCCAAATGCATTCCGAGATCTCAGCCACTCACTCGAATCGGTCAACCTTGCCGACACTGGCTTGTATTCAGTGCCAAATTTCGCCGGACGTGCGGTGAAGTGCTTGAATTTGTCCAAAAATCAAATCACCACTTTCGACATCGTTGACAAAGCTACATTGCAAAAGTTGCAAACGTTGGATGTGAGCTTGAATCGATTGCGTCAATTGCCAGCGTCAATGCTCAGCTTGTTGACCAATTTGAAAGTGTTGAACGTGAGTTACAATCCGATGGTCGAATTCAATGAACAGATGATTCGTGCGTTGCCAAAATTGGAAACGTTCCACTGTCATCACATGTACGAAATTGGAGACGTGTACAAGCCAGCTTTCTCGTCATTGGTCAATTTGAAAGAGTTTCAAATGTACGATGTGGGTAAAGTTGTGCAGAATGCATTTTTTCAACTCGATCAATTGCTCGCAGTGTTGCCTGCATTGAAAACGCTGCGCATCCAATTATCCAATCAAACTTTGGACAGTCAATTGGCCAACTTCGACACACGGCTACTGCGTAGTTTGCATGTGCAAGGTTCAAATATTAAACAAATCACGTTGAATGCTTTCAAGAGCTTGAGAGGCTATAAAGTGAAACTGGCAATTACGAACAGCCAACTGTTCTACCTGCCTCCGCAATTTTTCTCCACACTCAATCATATAAAGCACCTCTATCTTGATTTGAGTGAAAATCGACTGCGTACAGTGAATCCGTTTTCAACGAGCCGACTGCCAACAGTGAACAATCACGGAACTGTTCTACAAGACATTGATCTGAGAAATAACCCAATCCATTGCGATTGTTCCATGCTGTGGGTCACAGAATGGCTGGATCATCTGCGTACCACGGCTGAGCCAGATCATTTTGCTAAACATGTTTCCAAATGGAACAATACATTTTGCTATACTCCAAATAATCTGGCCGGACAATCACTGTGGTCATTAACTGCAGAACAATTTTGTTCCGTTTCAAGCACTGCACAATGCTCTCTTTCGCTTTACATGTTGCCGTTGTTACTCGTTATTCTTTTTGGTTGATACATTAAACTGTTTATTGTTTGTTTGCACGCATTGTTTCAGTTGTTTCAACAAAAAAAATCAACAATTGAACTCTGCAATTGTCCTTGCAGTTCAGAATTCAGAATATCAAAATTTTTATTTTCTTAACATTTGCATACTGAAAACAAATATACTTCAATAGCTTTCATAATGAAGCATACGAAACAACATTGCACGTCCAGAATTGTTACCAACGCACATGTAACCACCGTTCGGAGAAAAGTCGACACATTTCACATTTCCCAGCTTACACGTACTCATTGGAAAATTTTCAAACACTGTTCTGGATTGGACGTGCAGCTAAATTGAAACTTTTCAATTTGTTACAAAACTGAGAATAAATTTCTTTTTTTTTAATTACCAATTTCAATGCATTCGGTTTCTTTGAACTGCCCAAAGCTAATATTTCTGAACTGCCATTGAAACGCAACAAATCTGCTGCAGTGGTTAAATTTGAAATTCCCTTCAACAGTTTCGGTTGAGCTGTTTGCAACGCAGATTCAGCAGAATACAGATTGACCACACCAACTGAAGATCTGGTTATTAAATAAAAATGAAATGTGAAGAATTAAAAAAAAAATACAAATACATCCGTCTAAATCTTACCCACAAGCCAAATAACTGCTGTTCTGAGATATCGCAATACTCAAACCATTCACGCAACCAGAATCAGGAAACTTTTGAAAATAATTCTGCATGGCCATGTCCCAGATGTACACATTCCCGTCTTTGCTGTATGTATACAAATGAGACCCATCCGAAGAAAACGCAGCCGACCTGATAGATTCATTTAACTTCAACGTCCACATCAGTTCGA
Source organism: Trichinella papuae (assembly GCA_001447755.1). Lineage (NCBI taxonomy): Eukaryota > Metazoa > Nematoda > Enoplea > Trichinellida > Trichinellidae > Trichinella > Trichinella papuae. The sequence goes on along the minus strand of JYDO01000147.1, from coordinate 85,035 downwards.
AAGTCTGATAGCATTTTCATTATAATTGATGATTAATTAAAAAAAAAATAATTCCAAATACCTTCGCTGACACCACATATATCTGACCCCATCTGCCAAATAATACAATAACTTTTCCGTCTGGTGAGGGCAAAAATTCACCATTTTCTTTCGATTTAGTCACACCTGAAAATTGTTTCATTCATCAAGCAATATAAAAGCAAAAAAACTTTAATGTTTACCATTTATTGGTCGAACTTTGACAATTTTTCCTGCGTGCATATCAAAATAATAAAAATGATCATACAGAGCACTACCAACAATAATCCATCCACCATCTGCGGAGAAATGTGCCTTGTCCACTGTATAATGCTCAAAAGTTGCCCGATGCAATGAATTATTCTCTTTACCATCAATCTGTAAATCAACAGTTCACCGTATTCAAGTTTAACAAGTAGAAAATCATTAAAAAAAATTAATTACTTGATATAAGTTGATTTCACTGCGTCTCTTGGAAACAAGCAACACCTGCGATTCTCTGTGAAATTCTACGCTATGTACAAAAGACTAGAAAGAAGAACAATAAATACACAGTCTAAAATATTGCACTGCTTAAAATATTTACATTTTTTTTCTGCTTTCCCTCTTCAAAAATCAAATCACGAAGTCGTTTGCAAGAAAGTTTTTTCGACAACAGCGCATCCGTTTTACCAAGACATTTTCCAGTTGAACGCACAAATACATCTGCTTCATCTTCACTTGACTCTGAATAAAATAAACAATAATATTGATATGACCATGAAAATTTTCATATAATTTAAATTCACCTTCGTTGTCCGATGATCTACGCTTTCTTTTGACATTACTGGCCCATGCAGGACATGTTTTTGTATGCGTAACATTCTGAAAAGTTCGCTTCAGGCACTCAGAGTAGGCTTCACCACCAAATTCCGTTTCTCCTCTTATATGCATCTTATTGACAAGACGTGCTGGTTGGTCCAGCAGATTGACCCTTTATTGAATAATTCAGTAAAGCTTCAAAGCTTTTCAGTTAAACAAAACATACTTATCCAAATCATCCTCATCTACCCAAGCTGAATTTCGCTCTTCCGAATCTTCCATCACAACTGCTCGTTCACGTTCAGCTTTTGTTGAAATTAACAGTGAATCTTCATCCTAAAATAAAAAAAAAACTTACTAATAATAAAAACATAAGTTACTTTGAAAAATTATCAATTTACAATATCATTGCTCGCCGAGATTGCATCCAAAGCATTTACAGATCCTAGTTTTCTACCCAAAACGGCCTTCTCCAGCGTTTCCAGTAACTTTTCATGATGATTTATTCGATTTTTCTTCTTTCGCTGATTCCCTTCAATCATCTTCACAGAAGCAGACATTGAAGAACAACAAATCTGCATTAAAACATTGTAAAAACAGAAAATGAAGTTTCATTAAATAAAAAACAAACAGCCAAAATTTCAAAGTACACAAGTAAAAGAATACGGATATCAACCGTACAATTGCAAAAAAAACAGAAACATAAACTCTCTGAATTGTTTTACTGCAATAAATTTAAAAAAAACTGATGCAATGCTTTAAGAGAATGAAAAATCATTGTAAATTATTCGCTGTCACTATCGCCATAATTAGTGCCGCTTCGAATACTTTTTGCAGCCATTTTTGTTTTTGCCAATCGTTTTGTAAAGCCGTGCGTTTCGTCAGTAGAAAAAATCAAATTCCTCTCTGCCAGCACTGCTTCAACTGTTTCAGTAGTAAAATCGTCGGTGCCACCAAATTCGTCAAAGCCACGAATATAATAGACTGCTTTTCCGTCTAAGAAAAGCGCCAGCGTAGGAATAACGCGAATATTCAATCTTTTAACAATAAAATCCGCTTTTTCCACATTTTGTTTGCAGAATTTTGATTCTATGTGCTTTGTTGCCAATATCTGCAAATGCTTATCAAGTATTTTGCAACGCATTGTTGAGTCACGATAAAAATGAACTATGAAACGTTTGCAACGCGTACCAAAATCGAAAAATTCACGTTCAGATGTTATTTCAGTATATTCGCCATGTCTACACAGTCGCCAGTTCTAAAATCAAAATCACATCTGAAAGAAAACATTCAACTTTTACAAGGTGTATATTCTTGTTAAAAATAATCTTTAATCTTTCACAAAATGTCATAAAATAGCTTTTCCTTACATCAGTTTAACTTTCAGACCAATTCACTATTTAAATTACTTGAAGAAAATAAAGTATAAAATTAAAAAATGCAATAAAATTGTAAAATGTGAACATAAAATAACATTAATGTTATTTAACAACGTTTAGAAAATGGTTAGTCTTGAACAGCGAAACAACGACCTGATATATTTACATATGCCACCTAAAAGTAAATTTTGAATTACCAATTAAAATTCGCAGAAAACGTATGCAGAAACTACTTTTTAAAACATAAATAAATAATAATTTCGAAGTAACAACAATTAGTCACGTAAGTTGAACATTATCAAAAATATTTTTTTTGAACACAAATATAAATACTTTCTAACCTCTCTTTCTTCTTCTTTCGCTTTCAATTCTTGTACTCTTTTTTGGCGAAGTTGCCGCAAAACCTCATCGTCTAAACTCTCCAAGCGAGCCAATTCAGCATCTACCTCATTTTCAAGTGCTGATATCACTGCATGTTGCACTTCACTTTGAACCGTAGCGTCTGCAGCAATTTTATTCTCCATTATTATTAATAAAGTAACAATAATAAACTTTCAAGAATGCCAACAAAGTTCATAAAATTGTTATATCTACTACAGTAACCAATCATGTAAATCACGTTCAATTAATGATACAAATATTTGTGCAATTAATTGAAACTATATAGTCATTTAAATTCATTAATAATTTTAATATTTGATTAATGAAAATGTAAATTATAAATTATGTAAATTATTATTATACAAAATTGTAAATTATAACCTTTTTCTAGAACTAATTTTAGCTGAAAGTATTAGGGGAAGCTTTGAAGAAATAAATAATTTGAATTACATTGCAATACATTTAATAATAATAATATTTGAAAAGTTTAATCATCTTAAACTTAAAAAAATAACGCATGTTAATTGCAGTTAGTGATTAAAGGATGAAACTTTACAGTGTATATTTAATATTTTTTTACTATTTCATAGAGATCTTAATGATTTTAAAATAATTTTCGTAATATAAGTGAATTTTATAAATGTATTAATTTAATACTGTCTGAACTAAAAGAAACTTAACTGACTTTGGAAAACTATACTGTACTTGTACTTGAGTTTTGAAGCTGAAAAGTCAGTTACTGTAGTTTTGTTAACGCTATAATTGTTCTGAACAAAAATGTCGAAAAGAGGTATAAAGCTTCTCTTAAAAAAAGAATAATTTTGTAATTAAAATTTTTAAGGAAGAGGTGGTGCTTCCGGTTCAAAGTTTCGCATTGCTCTTGGTCTTCCTGTTGGAGCCGTTATTAACTGTGCTGATAACTCAGGTTTGTTGTTAATGTTTTGTACTTGAAGTTTTCAATTTTCTGTTCAATAATTGACGTCAGTTTTCAATAATCTTATATTAACTTATTCTATGAATCTTATGTTTAGTTTTAAAGGGTATCATTTAATGACATTATTTAGGCAATAAGGAATTGATAACTTTCGTTTATGTTTTTTTATTGCGCTTCACCTGCTTTTCGTTGTATCATCTTAGTACAATTTAGGCGCCAAAAACCTTTATGTGATTGCGGTGTATGGCATTCGTGGTCGTTTGAATCGTCTTCCGGCTGCGGCTGTTGGCGACATGGTTGTCGTTTCAGTAAAAAAAGGAAAGCCAGAATTGAGGAAAAAAGGTTTTTGCTTGGCTTTTTACTACTTTATTTGTTGCAACAGTATTTTTAGTAATGCAAGCGGTAGTCATTAGGCAGCGTAAGCCATATCGACGTAAAGATGGAACTGTTGTGTATTTTGAAGACAACGCTGGAGTCATCGTTAACAACAAAGGCGAAATGAAAGGTGCGGTTCCTTTTAATTCTTGATTGCTTACACGATTTACTTGATAAAATAACAAAACATTAAAGTAATTGTTTTGTAAATTTCAACTACATAATCAAGTGTGAATATTTTAGGCTCTGCTATAACTGGTCCTGTGGCAAAGGAATGCGCAGATTTATGGCCAAGAATTGCAGCGAATGCCAGCAGCGTTGCTTAATTGAAATCTTAATATTCATGAATTGGAAAATAAATATTTTGGATGATGAGCGAGTTGTCTTTGAAAAGCTTATATTTTTATTTAGATTGATTTATGTAATGAAAATTTGTCCAGTATTATTTCAAAGGAGGTAAATGAATATTTAAAAAAATGAAAATTTATATAATTTATAAATTTTAACGTCATTGTTTGTGAATTTCACGTTCGCTTTATTCGGAATTTGTGCTTTTAATTCACTTTCAGTAAATTTTAACAGCATTTATTTAAATGAACAGAACTTTATTTTCAAGTTTCATTTGTCATTTTAAATATGCTATTCAAATATGCCATTAATTATGCTAAATTAACAACGAACATTCATTAATCATAAGGACATTTTCGAAGACGAAAATATCTTCACCTTCACTGGAGAAAACTATTTTAAACTGATTCTAGGTTTCATTGTAAATCGTAAATCGCATTCCTTTTATGCCATTTTGGGCATTAAATCACTTCTTCAAAATCAGATTCGTCAGAGTCTATCATAATATCTTCATCAAAGTGAATATCCTCAAATTTACGCTTCGCTAACTGTATACGTTCTAACAGACTACTGAGACGATGTCGAATTGATTCAAATGAACTGAAAGAATTCTCCCTCAAAATAACTGCACTGTGACGTGACCGGCTTAAAAAACGATTCCAACGTCCCATTGGGGGAAGAAATTCACGACAAATTCGTAAATAACTTTCTCTGGCTCTTTTGATTGTGTTACTATTTTCTGATGTGCGTTGCAGAGAGGGTCTATCAAGAGAAATTTTTATGCGCACCGGAGTATCCTTTCCCGATGAAATTAATAAATGATCATCGGTAGAGCAGCTTGGTGTTACGGAGACAGTACCACTGGTGCAGCATTCAACCAAAGGAAACAGAGAATGCAGAGAATTTTCCAATTCATTCAGCGTACTTGCAATTTCAGGCTCAACTTCTAAAAACAACTACATTATTGCATATACACTGAAAAGCATTAAACTTTTGTATAAATATTCTTATTTTATTTGAATAAATAATTAAATATAAATATGAGTACATAAAAAATATAAATGACTATATATGTATATTTGTACCTCTATAAAAGTTTCTTAAGATTGGCATAAATTTACAACAAATAAATAGAATAAAAATGCCCACCTTCAAATTCAGAACACATCTTCTTCATCACTCTTAAGTTAGGCATAAAACTGCACTGAGAATTACTATTGGAAACACTAGATGAGCCAATATTTTTCAAGAGACTCTAAAACAATTCTCAATAAATATTAATTTGAATCGCTAACCAAAATTTAATAAACTGACGTGAACACTAAAAGATAAAAAATCTTCTAAAAGTTGCAGCTCAACATTACTACTTCCAAATTCACCAATCCACTTTTTCAATACTTCCAAAACCCGGCAGGAAAACTTTTGTTGATCATCATCTACTACTCTAGGAAGATAATCTTGTCTCCCTTTTAGCGGTACTGTTCGAAAAACGAATTCCTAAAAATTAAAAATTATTTAAAATTCTGACAATAAACTAATATATGCCATCTTAATTAGTACATTCATTTACTGCTATATTAATTACACAGACAAAGAAAAATTTTCCGGGAAATAAATTATATAAAATGCAATTAATAAAGGATTTAACCAAAACGTTTTTGATAACAATCAGTATAGCATTACCCTCAGATGAGATAGCATTTCTGATCTAAATTTGCAGCATTCTCTGAAGAGAAAGTCGATCGCATTTAGTACATTTGGCCGAGAAGATTTTCTCGCAGATCGTACCATTCGCATCAATAGATTATGCACTTGCACTGCGGTATCGTTTTCTTCACAAGCATTTTTCAATTTGCGAAGCTTAACTTGCTTATTATTTTCTTCCAAAATGCACTGCTTGATTAAAGTTTTGAGCGCATTCCGATCCATTCCAGAAAACGAATTATAAACAGCCTATATTCAATGTGCTACCGTATATCATTTTCAGGTTCGAATATAAATTATAAAATATAAATAAATAAATAATATAAGTAATAAGTGTAAATATAATATGTTTCAACTGTATAAAGAAATCTAGGTTTAGCACCGATTTCTCTAACAGAACTCCACCAACTTTCGCATCTGAATTTCATTGGTTGTTGCTCTGATGCATTCTATTTGTTAAATATTTGTTTTTATCATTGGTCAGTTTTTTGATTCAGTTTAAAGCTCTAATATTTGTAATCTAATTTAAAAAATTAAAGTTTTTAAATGTACTTATTTGACAAAATTTAATTTTAATTAATCATTTTAATGAAAGTTGAGCAAAATGGCTTTTTTATTTCTATTAATCAGAAATCCACCTTGGAACATATGAGAGCTGTCCATTTGGTTTTATGTGGCATTGCAATTTTGTGAAGTTAGATATACTTTTGCATAGAGTTAAAGTTGTAGTTTGAGATCTTATTTATACAGGAAGCCATTAACCAGAAAATTTGTTTAGCATCAAAATAAATTTGTCAATCTCTGGTAATTAATGCTTTATTCAGCAGTATAAACTATAATACAATATACAAAGCGTGCAAATAAAAACAAACTTTACAACGAATGAATAAAATAGAGAACATCAGCAATTTTAATGAAGGTTACAATATATATGTTGGCACTCAGAAATTCAGCGGTTTAGGAACTTGATATGTCAAAGCTTTTAAGAATTGCTCCGTCATACGCGTGCCGTCATACGTTGCTGCGTTTCCTCATATGTGCTGTATCTTATCCATAAATTGTCAGTGATAGCATGTCCTGATGTCACCTGCTGAATCAACGCTTCCGTGGACCCGTTTTTATCAATCAACAGGTGGAGCGGTACAAAAGCTGAAGTGATTTTTACTCTCTTGCAGGTTCATTTTGAAGTGCCAACTTTCTCCAATTCATTATTTGTGCGTATATTTATGTTATGTACATTCCATAGCGGTAGCTTGTTAGGGGTCATCCATACTTGTTGAAAATAATTAAACAAGACTGCACAGCATCCGTAACATTTATGCCAGGCAGTTGCACAATAGCAGGAACATTTTGAAACGGTAAAAATGCTATTTTCAGCAGCATTTTGATTTTTTTTTTCTTGTTTCCTGTTCATAAATGTACCGCGTCCACATTCCAAGTTCTGTCATCTTCCTCGGGACTGCTTGACAAAAATGAAAGTAGCAGCTTTGTACATGGGCGCCCGGGAACAGTCCTCGCACTGCAAGGAGGAGGGCAGTTTCAAAGTCACAAATTATTGTTTGTAGATGAAGGACAACCCGTATGCCGCTTTTAACATTAATTTATTTAAAATTTTACAATAAGTAGCTGTATTTTTTCCAACAGTATAACAATATACAAGCGAGATTAATTTACACTCTAGAGAAACATGAATAGTGAACATCTGCTGGTATCATTCAGGAGCAGTTTTAAAGCTTCCATCCATACTCCAGACAGAATGTTCAGATAAAACTTTCAAATTTTCTACAGTACAGAATATTGAAACATAGTCATATACATTACTCCACAAAAATAACCACCCAGGCTTTGCCTCATGCCTGAGTGGAGAAATTTACAACTGCTGGGAGCAGGGGAAATCTTTTTGCGGAGCTTAGAGAAATATGAACTGGAAATATCTGTTGGTACCATTCGGGAACATTTTTCAAAGCTTTCACCCATACGCCAGGCAGAGTGTTCAGATAAAACTTTCAAATTTTCTACAGTACAGAATATTGAAACATAGTCATATACATTACTCCACAAAAATAACTACCCAGGCTTTGCCTCATGCCTGAGTGGAGAAATTTACAACTGCTGGGAGCAGGGGAAATCTTTTTGCGGAGCTTAGAGAAATATGAACTGGAAATATCTGTTGGTACCATTCGGGAACA
>JYDO01000147.1:0-76427 GCA_001447755.1 Trichinella papuae | reverse complement strand
ATGATCATTAAAATGCCAATTTATAAGTACATAACTCATAGCTGGATTTATAAAAATGAACGGTATCCTCACACCGAGGATTTAAATCCTGTCTAACTCCATCGCGGTAGACATGCACCCAGTGCATTCTATGATGGGCTTTGTCGACATCAACGGCACATCAAGCCGTTCACTTCGTGTCGATGCCGATTTTACTAGTTGGGGCGGTAACAGATCACGAGCATTCGGACGTATCTGTACCAATGGTTAATGTTGTTTTAAAAATATATAAGGTTAGCACCAGAATGTTAACAAATGGAAGATTTATTTTCAATTGCTTCCTTAGATGTTAGCAATTTATTAATAACATCTAGAAATTACTACAGACTGATTGCTTCTCTTTGATTATCGAAACACAAAAATCATACTTTAAGAAACAAAGTGTTATTTTCTTTTGCTATCATATGTAAAAAATTATTTATTTTAATAACATCTGTTAAAGCTGAAAAATACGAAAGGAATCAGCTAACTGAGCAACATGTTCAATTTGTTGCATGGTTTGCTTGGTGCATTGTTTATGCACATTATTCAGGTTTTAATACACCATTGTTTTGTGAACTTTAAAATTATTTCATGATCATTAAAGTGCCAATTTACAAGTAAACAACTCATAGCCGAATTTATAAAATTAAATTACATTCAACAAGAGGATTTAAATCCTGTCTAACTCCATCGCGGTAGACATGCACCCAGTGCATTCTACGATGGGCTTAGTAGACATTAACGGCATATCAAACCGGTCACTTCGTGTCGGTGCCGATTTTACTAGTTGGGGCGGTAACAGATCACGAGCATTCGGACGTATCTGTACCAATGGAAAATGTTGTTTTAGAAATATATAAGAGAACCGCTTCAACGTTGACAACTGTTAGATTTCTTTAAATTATTTCTTTATCAGTTAACGTTTAGTAATAACATCTAAAAATCACTGCAAACTCATTGTTTGCTTTGGTTATCGAAACACAAAATTTATGCATTGAACCAGAAGTAAATTGTTGTTTTCTTTTGTTATCATAAGTAAAAGATTATTATTTATTCATATGAATAACATCTGTTTAAGCTGAAAATATGAAAGGAATCCGCTAACTGCGTAAGATAACGTAATTTGTTGCATGGTTTGCTTGGTGTACTGCTTATGCATTTTATTCAGGTTTTAATATTCTTTTGTTTTGTGAATTTCAGAATTATTTTATGTTCATTAATGCACCAAACTGAACAACTCTGCATTTTACGTCGACGAAAGAGACTTTTTCATTCTCTAAAAAATCAGCTTTATTTAGCTTCTTTTTAAGTGTTACATTTCTAATGTTGAATATTTTTTTCCGTAAAATTAATTTTAAAAAAACGCTTGTTTTCTGTAAATTTATTTTTTCTGCATTCATTATAATTGTATCTACTGCATTTAAATTTCAATAAATACCTACCGACGAACCATTACAAACAATCACGTCAAGAGTAAAGAACAGAACACAATTTAACTTTAAAAGTTCCAATAAATGTAATACAGAATTAAAATAGAGCAAATAAAGCAAAATGATAGAATGAATAAAAATGAATAATAAATGCATACAAATGCGATGCGAGTAGATAATGCAGAAAATGTTTTAAATTTTAGTTTATGTACGGCGTAAACTGAAGTAAAGTGTTCCTTTGCGACGTGTTTGTTCGGGTTTCAATTTCTTCAAAATGTTTGCAAGCTGTGAGACGATCTCCTGTTTACTCATTTTTTTGCAACGAGGTTTAAACTTTGCCACCAAATCTGTTGTTGACATTGGTTTTCGTTCCAAATAGTGACGAACCTCCGCTTCCATTATTCTGAACTTGGAACTATCGCTTGTAGTCCTAAAAAATACCGACCAATAAGAACAAGCAACAATTACTGCAAGTAACAGTTCAAATAGCAATCTGTATTTTTGATTCATACTCAGCATTGATCAATTTAGCTTTCTTTTCTGGCTCTGCATTATTATCAGCACTGTCTTCAGCTTTTCTTTTATTTGACACAGACTGGACGTCAGTTTTGCACTTTAAAGCAATGTTAAACTTATCAAAAATATTAAGCAAAATTCATCCTTCATACCTGCAACAAAAACGGCGATTTAATATCCTCACTATCGGGATCTTCACTACCTGAACTGGATTCTGTGTCTTAAACAACGAATAAACATAAATGATTATTATTATTATTATTATTAATCATCGCAGTTATAACCATTTTGGAAGTACAAACCTCGTTCTGAACGCAGACCAAAGCTTGCCGTAGTTTCAAAAGTTTTCTTATTCATGTCCAACTTGGTCGGACCTCCTTCTTCACTATCGCCTTCAGCATTCTCATCATCTTGCTCACTTTCATCAACTGACTGAAATGCATCGGTTAATTCTTCGTCAACACCGATCAACGCATCTTCTTCCAATTCAAGACTACTCGAGCTAAATATACAAATATATCAAGTCACACAACAACAACTGAACAACAGAATTTTTCTGATTTATTAACTTCTCATATTTATAAATCGATCTGCTAAACAATACCTGTCTTTATCTGACATATAATCAACTTCACGACCATCCTCGTCTCCATCATCTGATTCTTCCATTACAAGGTCATCCTCACGCTCTTTCCATTTGTCTTTCTTGTTCTTATGTAGCTTCTTTACAGCCTTTTCACTACTTGCTTTGCCAAGCTTGGCTAAGATTAAATTAAATTAAATTAAAATTGCTAAATTAAATCGGACAAAATAAAAATTAAGAGTTTCCCATAAAAAGTATGCAACTTTTAAATTCATTACTTTATTATGAAGTATCTGAAAAGAATTTTTCGAAAACATCAGTTTCAGTTGAAACTCAAAAATAAAATTTTCAATTAGTTACAAAATAACTTAGTTAAAGCAAAATGAATTAGCCTTAAACGTCAGCAATATACAATAATAATCAAAAAATAAACAATCATTAATTCATTAATTAATAGAAAGTTGATTAAATCAAAGAACTCAGCTATTAAAATTATGCAGCTGCATATAGTTTAAGTTCTTACATTGCTGCGCTTTGCTGCTGCTTTCTGACAAAGGGCCTTCAGATTCATCGTCATTGCCTTCACCTGGTTGACGAATTTGTGCTCTCAGTGCGAACTGATTTAAAACAACTTCTCTTCTAAAATGAATACAGTAAATAACTGAATAAATAATTAGAATTACATTAAAATGTAATCAAACACGAACCGCTTGAAATGTTCCTCAACTTCTTCGATGTCCATCGCCTTCTGGTCAGAAATTGGAAGAAAGTTGTAAAATTCACTCACAGGATAGGCATCAAATACAGATTCGCCAGTCTTCTCAAAGATCCAATAATCTGAATAATTTGAAATTCCACCTTCACGGATTCCACGATAATTTCGTTTTTTTCCGTTCTCTTCGACGGTTAGTCGCAATGGCATCTCTTCTTTCGTTTTTGGCTTCATACCTAAAATGAAGTAAAAAATATTTGATAAAAATAACAGGAGAGAGTTTAACATCTGTAATTCAACTACCTTTATATATAACTTTGCTTAAAAAACATAACATTTGAAACACTGCTATTCACCATAAAATAAAAAAAAAATAAAAACACATAAATACCAAATCTTTTTCGTCGAGCCTGTGGACCAGCTTCTGATCCAATTCCAGAATCTCCTTCAAGTTCTTCAGGATTTTCTTCACGCTCCACTGTCATATTGGTGATATGTGAAGTGTCCATGTTCATTCCATTAAATTTATAAATTACACATTTTGACGATGGATTGCCTTTCGGAACCCTAACAACATACTCATTGATATCTGATGAATCCATTTGGCAAAAAGCTTCTACTCTTCTCGGGTATTTACGTACTATTCTTTAATCGACTTACTGTATGTATGCAAGTATAAATATCGTAATACCGACAGTAGAAATAGTTATTTTTGGAAAAGGAATTTGTTAAATTTGTGCTTAATAAAAATTTAAATATTGTACTTTAGTGACGAATTTAATCATACTTAAGTTAACACTTGACCGACTGATTGGAAACTAAGGTACCTCATTTAAGAGTTATTTTTTTTCAAAGCATCTTAATTGCAGCAGGATTAAATTTTTAATCACACTATGCTTCCATCAAATATTTTACTTTCATTTAGAACATCAACAATTTTCTTATTAGTTTATTTCTCTTGTACGGTCGTTCAACAATTAATAACGCAATAATCAATTAAAAAATATTTTATTACTTAATTTTGCACATTTACAATATTATAAATAATATTATATATAGAAATGAGCATTTATGAGTGCATTTCAAACATTACACATCAAAATAAATTATCGAATTTGTCCAAGAGAAGTAAATATCAAACACCGAGCTTCAGCTAAATCTTTTTCGTGCTGCTTCCTATTTTTCTCGATAGCCATTTCCTTCGCATCGCACTGCTTACAGTAGTGAGATTTGCACAGCATATCTAACACTTTAGTTATTTCCAAAGGATACATTTCACTTAGAGTGAACTCAATACGAGTCAAGGATAAATGAGCACCCGTAAGAACTGAACAACCTCTTCCAACCAAGCATTTACATTGTTTATTATCTTTCTTCGCCTTCTCTTCAGTTGTCATATTCACTCCTAAACAGCGCATTGTCAAATAGAACAAACGTCAGAATTGCCAGTTGACCTCCCCCAAGGAGAAAAAATAAATTTACCTTGTTATAAATAAATCAGTAAATAAGGACAGTGTTTCTACAAACAACATGTCCCAACTAAAACTGTTAGCTGTACATGAAATCTGCAAAAAAGTATTAGAATTAACAATGTATACAAACGATTAAACATCGCTCAAAAAACAAAATAAGTTAAAATAAGTATATAAAATAGGTGCGCAAAGATCGATTTATAAATAAAACAGTATATATAACAGACGTTGCAAAAATAAGAGAAAAAGAACAATAAATAAGTGTCGCATATCTAACACTGTAATAATAATTTAAAATGCAGGTATTTTCATTGGTATACTGTAATGTGCTATAAATTTTTTTTATTAACACGAAATTTTTATTTATTTTATTCTTTGATTTATTTAAAGTATTGTTTGTGTGTACCTGTTTTAATTCTCATGTAAAACTCAAATTTTTAATCGTTTTCAGTGCCTGATATGTTGGAGAACTATTATGTATTATTAAAAACGAAAATGAAAGAAAGGAAAATGCCTTCGGTAGTGTAATTTTTTTAAATTGCATTTTGACCTTTTGTTTATCTGCTTCAATCTATTTTTATGATTTTGCTGATACGACATTATAGCTGTAGCAAATTGAACACTTGAGGTAAGCAATACGTGCGCTTTAGAATTCACCAGAAATTCAGAAAATGCTTATGAAACTTGGGAAATGCGAGACAGGCCATTCGTGTAATGTGGAAGAAAAGCTTTATTAAAAGAATGACAAACAAAAACCACATCTTCAGTTGTTTCTTCACGATTTCTATGCTTCAGCTGATAGTTACCTGTTTTTTTTTTCGAAAATTTGCAGATAAATGCCAACCAGCAAGACGGAATTTTATGCTAAGTTTCTAGTCAGCAGCTGCTTTCAGTTAAAAATTGTCAACTGAAACGGCTTATTTAAAAACGGTGATCCGTGAAAAATGAATAGTTTTAAGCATGACTTTAATAGAACAACTTGTAACGACCCGCCGGGTGGGATTACAAACTTTTCAAAAGTAAAACTGAAAGATAACGAATAAAAAGCAGAATTATGCTTAAATAGAGAAAAATGAAGAAACAAACATTACAAATATTTAGTTTGATAAAAGGTAACACACACAATTCCGGGCCGATATACCTGCAGCACTTGGAAAAATACCAAAATTATACATTACAGTATGAATAAATTCAAAAAAAGTTGATCAAATACAGCTTGGAATTTAATTTTTGAAACTAATTTAAGAAGAAAAAGGCCAATAATATAATTTTGGAAACTTTACATGGCGAATGCAAGAAATGTCAAAAGGGTTGACAGCGGTGGGATTCGAACCCACGCCTGTATACACAGACCAGAATACTCAGTACCTAGCAGGCAAGCTTTCGCTTGAGTCTGGCGCCTTGGACCGCTCGGCCACGCTGTCTTATTCGAAAGTTGCACAATTTTAGTAATGAAGTGATAATTATATTTTTAAATAATTTCGCATTAGTCTTAGCATTTATTCTTATATATTTAACAAAATTATAAATACTTTAAACTAATATTCATGTTAATTAATCAAGATAGTTTGAATTGCTCTGTGAAATGTACTGCGTTTAAGCTGTTAATTTAACCAATTTTTTTTACCCAAAACATGTTTTATTTAAAATAAAACCATTTTTATTTTATTTTATATTTGAATTTGTATTTTGGACCATTTATTTTTCATTTATATTTTAAATTTAAATATATTGGCATTGTAAAATAATTTTTTAAACATTTAAACTACCAATCATTCGACGAGACGTTCAATGAGATATGGCGTGCCATTTTGTCAAATGGCCACGGAAGATGGGGATGTTATTGACAATCACATTAACAATGGTAAAATTACCATTAAAAGCCACCACTGATGTTAGAAGTGATGCGAGCCTGTTTGAAAGCTAATAAAAAACGGTTGTCAAATAGAAAATGTTTGTATAATTTGAACGAATATTCACCACCTTAAAAATTTGAACATATATGTATTTCGACAAGTTTATAATGCAAGTATTCAACACATAAGCGTTTGTTCCAAAACAAGAAAATATAACACTTTTATTAAAAAAAACTTAAAATCATAATAATAAAGCTCAGCTTTAACTGACTCACATTCTTCTCTCAAGATGCATCGCAGTTCGCTATCGAATCGTCACCATTATTATCAAACAAGGATGATTTATAAAAAAAAAACATTAAGGAACAGACCCGAATTATGATGAAATTTTATACAAAAACATGGCAAGATAGAGATTTTCATGGAAAACAGTGAATTACTTAGCACATAAATCATATAAAACCTTGTCGGCAATTTTCGTACAAATCGAACTCTCGTTTCTTTTTTAAGTAAAACGCTCTATCTTCAAAATATTACAACAATAATTTAATGATAAATGATCAATCATCACAAAACAATGTTAAAAATGAACCGGATTAGAAAAAGCTTTCTACAAAATTCGACATTCATGCGCTGACAGGAAAATATTTGTCAACAGCAATTCCCTGACTGATAAACTTATTTTATGTTGCTTTCAAAATTTTCAATATATTTTATTAGAAGATTCAGGAGATTGAACTTCTCGAACCACGCGATGACCAGCTTTTCGTTGTAAAGCATCTAAACAAAATTTTCCATTATTTCTATTATTGTCAATACAGTCTAAATTAATTATGCTTGAATTGGAATTCACATTCAAATTTTAATCATAACAAACTGAACATCACTTTTGAAACCCCAAAGCATGCAACATTTTAATAATATGCATTTACTTTACAAACTGACTCGTAATTTAATTTTTTTTTATGTAACGCATTGCTTGCGATGTAATTTGGCTTCCCTTTCACCTGTATTATTTATTAAATAAAGCTTTGCATCACGCAGCATTTTCTATTTTACACCCTTTTCTTGTTCAGTTGTACCAAGCGTTTTCGCCTTTGAAATACTGTTCAACCACAAAAAAATTTGCAAAACAAGCAACACGCACATGAAAAAAAAACTGTGCAATTTTTACTTATTACCAAATTTAAAATTACAACCAATGCAAACAGTAAATAACAGTCGACTGTGTGAAGAGCTTTGGAACCGCTAGCAATTCACTTACTATTGCTAACATTTTCTGTGCATCCATTCACTTCGGTGAAAGATCCATCAGCAGCTGAATTGGAAGTTGGACTTTGCCAACGGTTCGTTTCCGCAAAATCACCATCTCGACTTTCACCTGAAAAATCAGTTAATACTGGCATTTTAAAGATGTATCAATAAAACATCAACACATTTGTGTAAAACAGTGCCTACTTTTTCCTACATTACTAATGTGCCATTTTACATGCATTTTTAAACTATTCTGATTTTCTTTCTAAAAGATTTAATTAGATTCCAAAATTATTACAAATACATATGTATAACTTGCTAATCTGCTCATTAATATATGAACCACCGCTGTAAACCAGCAAAGGAAACATACCATAAGAACGTAATTCAGCAGGTATGCCAGAATCGGCATTAATATCGCCAAACGAGGAACCATGTTCCTGTGTAGATTCTAAAGCAAAAATTTTAAACACAATAAAATAACATCAAAAAGTTTTAAAATTCAATAATAATAATTGCTTACGTTCACAATAAACACGGCGTTCGTCATCGGAATGGCGCATAACTGATGACCTGAATGCGCTAGCATAGGATGCAGTAGCCGAATCTTCGACATTCGACACATGCCGACCAGATGCGACATTCAAGCTGGAAGATTGTTCAGCTGATGCCTCGAGAAGGCCAACCCGTCTAGCAGATTTCCAACATGGCGATACGGTGTCTACCAAAGTCCGATCTTTACCATCATCTGAAGGCTGTTGATGATGATCCATTTCGGA
Source organism: Trichinella papuae (assembly GCA_001447755.1). Classification (NCBI taxonomy): domain Eukaryota; kingdom Metazoa; phylum Nematoda; class Enoplea; order Trichinellida; family Trichinellidae; genus Trichinella; species Trichinella papuae. Next base: position 67,804 of record JYDO01000147.1, on the reverse strand, counting down.
AAGTTTGGAAGCACTCTGACTTTCAACTGCTTCCGCCTGTTCCATATCAGCAGCATTCATCGAAGACAACGATTTGCTTTCGCTACATTTCCATATATTATGATGTGCAGCAGCAGCAGAAGAAGCAGTAGGGTCTGCAACGACTCTTTCAGTAGGTCTGCTGCTATTATTATTATTGTTGTTGTTGTTGTTGCTGCTGCTATTAGTGTTGCTAGAAGCTGATATTTTATCTGTCTTCGAGTCACGCTGGTTTAACACACGACGCATCTCTTTATTGCGCCGTCTCCGCTTGGACCACATTTCGTGACAATCTTGCCACGTTGGAAGCCTTCAAAGAATAATTAAAAATTTAATGTTGAATCAAGTGATATCAACGTAAATTACTTTGGCGGTGTCACACTGCCTGGATTAATGGAAATGAGCCATGGTGACCGAAGAGCTGCTTCAGCGCTGCACCGCTTCTTCGGGTCCAATGTGAGCATTTGATCAAGCAAATCCAACGCTGCCGTCGGTATCCTGTACAGCAAAATAGTCAAAATCAAGCAATTAAATGCAGCTTTGGAATGCTTACTGCCGAAATTGATCGCGCAAGCATCGTTTGTAAAGCTTCTTCAGCCGGATCGTCTCAAACAAGGGCAAATCAACTACTTCTGGCCAAACGAGCGGCGTTGGTGAACCGCAGATTCGAGAAATCAGCTCCAACTGCATCAGCTCACTTCCACCTTGGAACAGTGGGCGTCGAGTGAACAACTCACCAAGAATGCAGCCAACACTCCAAACGTCAATTGCTGGGGTGTAACGTTCCTCGCCGAGCAACAACTCAGGAGGACGGTACCACAGCGTGATTACTTTGTTAGTGTACGGTCGTACCTTGTCTCTTTGATACAAGCGTGCAAGACCAAAATCGGCTAACTTGATCTCACCACTAAAAATAACATATACTCACAGTGTACGGAAGAAATCAATCGATCTATAAAATTGCTATTACTTATTGTTCAACAATATATTGGAACATTTAATATCCCGATGAAGAAAATTCTTCGAATGACAATAGGCCAGGCCCGACAAGAGTTGCTTGATAAAAGAACCAATGTGCAGCGTAGAAAATTGCACAAAACCACTTTCCAACAAGCCCATCAAATCATGATCCATATATTCGAACATTAAGTAAAATCCACCTGAAAAAAAAACGTTTCATTGAATTTTCTTTTCGCTTAACTTTATTTCTCAATTAATTCGTAAAAAAGCCACTAACGCAAAGCCGTACTTTTATAGGTTATTCATTTTTTACATAGCAAAACGTTTTTGAAAACGAAATAAATAAATAAGCAATAAATAACAATTAATTTACCTTTTTCAATGCATCGATCACGCGCAATGTCCTTCAACTGCACAATGTTCGGATGATTAAGCTGACGTAAAATTTTGATTTCACGAATTGCAGTTATTGGAAAGCCTTCTTTTTCATTATCCAATCTCACTTTCTTCAACGCTACTAAATCGTCTGATAACAAATGGTAATAAATAATTTTTTTTATATTTTCATGATAATAAAGCAGAGAAAAAAAGCACTACTTAAACCACGATGCTTCGCTTTGTATACTTGGCCGTAAGTGCCTTCACCAATTTGCTGCAACACTTCGTACTCATCGACACAAGCCACGTTCCATTTCGATTCAAATCTGTTCAACTTGTTTCGCACTCTGCATTCACAAAAAGAAATCAGTGAACAATTTGCAAAAAAAACATTCAAAAAACAATCTGCTCCAGCATGTTGTACCTTGGCTTGCTTAATCGATGACGCCCTTTCAGCAAGGATTCTTTTGGAGAAGACGAAGGCATCATCCCTAAGAAATAGGAAAAAAATCTTTTTCTGAAAATTTCAATAAAATTCAGCTAACACCATAATACTCACCAGTTAAATCTGGCAGCGGAAGCGGCGGCAATGTATGGATTTTGAATGCACTGCTTGTAGGCCGATGGGGCTGTGGAATTGTTGAAGTAGAAGCAACAGGAGCATTGTTTTCAGTCGCTTCTGCTACTAAATTTCTCTCCTTACCCTTTAAAACGTTTCAAAAAAGTAATTAAACGGGCATTGCGAGGCAAAGCATCTTATTTGTTCACCTTTACTTGATCTACTTCCGTTTTTACACTGTCAGCATTTCCGTCTGTTGCTGCTGCTGCTTCCTAAAAATTCAAACAACAGATCATCATCAATAAAGATTTTGCTACACTGAATGGGCAAGCCAACTTTTTTCAACTCTTTTCCTTCAACATTTTGTTGTGAATGATGCGAATCCTTTTTATCCGAGCTATCAACATGACGAATACTGCTTTTCGCTTTAAAGCCAAGTTCTGACATCAAACTTGACCGATAATTTATTCTAGAAAAGAAAAGAAAAGAACGACAATAAACTGAATAAAATAAAATAAAATAAACGTAAAATTGAATAAAATGCTTACTTTTCAATCTCTGTTCGTGTGAGAGCACGATTCCTTTTCACTGGAGAAAATTCAGCGCTCGAAGCACGCGACTGCGAAGATCGTGAAGCATTTCGTCTATATCTAAGTGGTGAGCTGAGGCAGAAAAAAAACATTGATTAAATTAAAATAAAATAAGAAATATTAACAGCAAAATGTTATTACTTATTTCGCCAAGAGCAATTCCGTCGGCTTGCAGAATCTCTTCGAGATCTACTTGCCTGTCGCCTCGAACGAGAAGATACTCTGGAACCAGAAAAACTTGAAAATGATGATCGTGAAGATGCAGACGATGGTGATCGTGATGCAAGCCCCGTTGGTCTGCGATTCGACGCTCGAAAGCTGAAATAAAAAGAAAAAAAATTAGCCTAAAAAATAATTAATAAATCGTATAAATGTAAAACTACCTGGACGTCCGATTCCACTGGACTGTTGGGCTTTGCCGTGAACTGTGCTGGCGTAAATCAGGTGCACACCGCTTGCGCGTTGGTCCAGGTGAAGGGCTTTCTCGAAATCGTCTGTTCGTATGAGAATAGCATAATTCTCGACGATCCGGAGAGGCTGCTCCCCTAATAATAAAAAACCATAAACTTCAATTAAAAGCTAACACTTCATAAACAACATCAAAACACAACTTAAGTAGGATAACATATTCATTTTGTTTTAAATTATGATTTACAATCAAAAAGTATTTCATTTCAAAAAAAAAAACAAAAAATAATTAAAATTGCATTTTTGAAAATAAAAATAACTGGGCACCAACTGAAGTCAGATAAAAAATTATTTACATACTGATGTAATAACTTTGTTTCCCTCATTCTAATTTTCTTATTTAATAAGTAGAGAATTTGATTAATATTAATAAGATTAAAAACTTTTAAATTCAATGCCAACAACTTCAGCAAAAGTAAACTGAACGCAAGATCAGCAGCTGCCATTCATCAAGACAACTGAAGCATACTGTACCACCTTGCGCATCAAAATAAATACAGAATGACTAGTCTTGTAAGCAAACAATGCAAACGCATTGAAAAAGGAAAACAGAAATCAAAGACTGCTGCACATCTGAAAGTCCCATTTTTCTTTCATTAAAAAATTAATCCGATGAATTCTACTTATTTAAAACAAACAGCCATCCCAGAAATAAATACTGCACAGAAAGTAGGTAGGAAATGCGAAAGAAGGCTCTTCTCTTTAACTAACTGTTAGTAAACACTCTCCATACCTCAACAGAGCTGAAGTTCAAGAAATACAAACATCTTTCAGTTTAACAAAGAATTGAACATTAAATGGTAGAGAAAACAAGTCCAGCTAGTTTTAACGTTATTTTATCACAAAAAATTACACCGTAAAAGCATAATTACGAAAAATGCTCTGCTCTGTAGCTTACCGTTCTGTAGAAACTGAAGAACTGCGATGTCGATTGAGCGGACGCTGACGGATAGGGTTTTTCGCAGGACTGCGAGTTTTCAATCTCTGCGGAGAATACCTTACAAGACGATCTCTTGAGGGCGATGCTTTAACCAAATTAGGGCCAACTCTTCTGGATTTCATTTTCTTCTTTTCCGCATCGTCCATTAACGACACTTTCGAGGCGCTCTTTCCACTCAGCTCCGATGACAACCTGGACGATACATTGCGCTTTTCACGCTGCTTTAGCGTCCTCGCTGAGCTTTGCTTATAACCACAGGATTCGGGCAGCGTGGAATCGTTCATTGCCCATCGAACAGCTTCTAATGTAGATTTACTATTCTCAGTCTTTCTTCGAATAGTAGAATCAGACGATTCCTTTAAACTTTGTTTAGAATCTTCTATGAGCTTTGTTCGTTTTGATATTTCCGTCGATTTTGATGTTTTCACGTTGCTGCGACTATCATTTTCTAATGATGCGGTTGTCTTCAGCCGACGAACTCTTTGTTCTTGTTTTGGCAGATGACTTTTCCTAGCATTAGTTGATTCAACAGAACGAACACGAATCTCACCTGGCTCTACGGGTTCGTCGTCTTCGTTCAAATCGCATGTATCAAATTCTGCGCAAGACTGTTTAGGCAAAGAACTTCGAGATTCGGACACATCTTCCAATGCGTCGAAATGACGACTGGAATGCTCAAAGCCGTCGACTGACGTGCGACTGGAAGATATCTTTTTCTGCATTCGAAGATCCTCGTTTGTCCTCGTGGGATGTTTAGGCATGATTGAAAATTTAAACAGCTCAAGAAGAATATCTTCTCAAGGTCAACAGTAGATTTGTTTTCCCTTTTTGTTTTGGAGTCCACTTTTATAGTGCTTTTAAAACGACAGTAGCTTATTCACCATAAAAATGAACAAGCTAAAAATCCAGTTCTGTTCGCTGTCTTTTCATTCAGCTTCCATAAAACTGTGGACGCGCTAACACAGAGCCGCGCTTAGCGCCAGAGTGCAAAAGACTACCATGCTAGAGTATACTGTCGAAATGATTCGCAGGTACAATAATTAGAGAAATCGGCCGCTATCACAATAATACTTTTTTACTTTAATTCAAAAATAAGTTATTAGTTACAAAAATTAATTTAAATATTGTTTTAAATATAAATCATACACTATCGTAATTAACAAATTCAAAATAAAGCAAAGTAATTTTTCTTTGTTTATAAATAAATTTATTTATTGAGAAGAGCATTGCGCTGAAAATATTTTTAACGTTCCATGTTATATTTGAAAAATAAAACTAAATTTATTTCTTCAAAATCTAAAATTTTTAAAGTAACTCCGACGATCGTTTTTAGCACTTAATTTTCATGGAAAAATCGAATCAGAAAATAATTAATCAAATATTTTAATAAATTATGCTGAGAAAAATAACATCGCTCATCAACATTTAAGCTATCATTAAAAAAACATGCAAAACAAGATTTTTAAAATTACTCTGCAAATTTAAAACTAGATTACTATGCTAACGGCCATTTTTTAATAACTTGAAGTGCAAAGAAAACTGCTTATTATGGAAAACTGCTCCGCCAGAGATGAAAATTTTCATGGCTTGTTCCATTTCAAATATATTTTAAATGCTATTCCTACTTATAAAAATATCTAAAGAGATAATTCCACAAAATTATTTTCAAAATTGTTTATGATAATGATAAAGACTGCAAAAGTCATACCAATTATAAATTCAACAGTTAGACAATGTTAATAAGATTATTGCATTACTTAAAAAAATCACCGTATAGATAAATACTTGTAAAACGTTAGCTTCTTTATCTTAGGCAACATTGCTTTACCGGTATTTAACAGCTAACAAGCAAGATCTGAAAGCGAAGACAGCAGCTGATTTACAACTGTGATGACAGTTTTTTTCTTAATAAACTAAACAGTTGTTATGTAGCTACAAAATCTGAAAGCCTGAATATGTTGCATTGTTATAAATGCGACACAAGAACAAAATCTTTTTTCATTTACACCCTGAATAACAAAAAAATCTGAAAAATTACTCACTGTTATCACGGTGAACATGATATCGAGTTCAGCCAGCAGCTTGAATTAAATTCCGGAGATAGCTACCCCTCCTCCTTTTACAACCGGGCTTGGGACCGGCTTAGGCGGAGTTCTGCAGCCAAAATTAAAACCACACTTTTAAATTTAAAAACAACGATTATAATTCATCAGCATTAAAAAAATTTCTACTTTAATTTCTATAAAAATACTACCTATCCCACAACTTTCAAATTCCTTTAAATCACCAGCAGCCTTTGTTTTAATTATACTCATTTTTATGATCAAATTTCAATTTCATTTTGAATATTTTTCCATCATCTTTTGCATTTCGCAACTTGCTTTAACGAGGAACACTGGCTGATCATCATACTTATACCACCTCACAACTTGATAAAATGACGACCAAAAGAAAATCTTTATATTTCATCAAATCATTAAATGTGAATTCACCAGCTGTGAAAAACATTTCTCCCATAAAGGAATATTCCCAAACCGAAAAAATTCTGGAAAACGCCACTGCGTACTTTAGATGGATTCTCTAAATGCTACTGATGTCAAAATCATTAACCGATTGCTTCAAACTTAATAAACGTACTTTAAACTAAAATGTTATGCTTTTATCAACATAAATTTAAAAAAAGTAATGCAGTTAAGTTCATAATCTGTTACTATTATTACAATTCGATGTTTACATAATTCAAAAAAAGTTATCCAAACAATCTACTTTCCTTCAACATCCATCTACAATTCTTCAATCACTTTCATTCTATTTTTCACAATACATAATTTGGAAGAATGTAAATGTTATATAACTTTAAGCTGAAAATATTTCAAAAAAATCTAAAAGTACACTTCTCTAAATTAACGTTATTTCAATAAAGACTACAATGTCAATTGCTATTAAAATCCATGCATTTACAATGCTCCTGCCAAGCATTAAAGCTTTTCCCAAAATTTAAGAACTTTTTTTCTGCCTTTAAATTAAAATAAAAAATTTACTAATAAAACAAAGCTCTCGCAGTGGAAAAATTAGGTTGAGAACAGAAATGTGTTCGAAAAATACTTTGTCAGCCTAAAAACATCTTAATAAAATTAGCTGTGAAGTAGTAAAATAAACATTAATATTTTGCAATAAAAATATCGCAATTTTCATTTCTTTAAGAAATCTCATCATTTAGAGTCACAGTGACAGCTTATAAAATCAAATGATGAGACAAAATTTCTCTTTATCTAATTACATATAATTAAAAAATAATAAATCTTATATAATTTTCCAGCGTAACAAATATCATCAGCCACCAATGATAAAGCTTTGCCATCTTTTCAATTTGCTAACTTAGGATACGATGCAGAGAACGCCTTTTCAGTAATCTCCTGTTCTTACTACGGCGCTTCGCTTTTATGCAAACTTTTCGAGTGAATAATGAAACAATCGATAAACTGTTTCGAGATATTCTGAGACCACCTTTCTCCGCTTGAACTGAAAAAAGCCATAGAACCTCAACAAAACTTAACCTATAAAAACTGCCTAAGAGCATTTTCGAAAAGTAATGCATATACTTAGAATGATTACCAGAGTTGATTAAATGGAACTGATTTCTAAATAAATTAAAATTACATGAAGAAATTTCTTTTCCACTTTGCTGTTTCTACATTTAAAGCACACAGTATGGTGCATCCATCAGCTAATCAGAACTTCTCATTGTTCAACACACCTTACAAATGTTGAGAAATTTCTGCTAAACAATTAATAAAGCTAAATCAAAATCTGTTATTGATAAATACTGAAGTTGTCAATTGATGGTATTGAAATACGAGTTGCCAAACAACAGGAATTATTCAGCAATTTCCAGAAACCCATCTGTGTAGCATAATCTGCAGGTCATCGGCAAATATTACCAATGTTTAAAAAAGAACTACAGAACCGTTTTTTCAAGCGTCTTCTTTCCTTTAAAAAAGCAGCGCATTATTATTGCACGCTTAGCTTCCACATGCATTTGTTATTAAACAAAATAAAAACAAATCTGGCCCATCAAATTTCAACAAACTCGTCCAAATCGGATGTAATAAGACGAAGAAATCTAAAATTCCAAGATGGAAATGCACAAATGGCAGTGCAAAAAGCTGCTGGAGGCAAACGAGCCAAAGTCTTAACTAAACGGGACACAAACCGACGTTTACTGAAAACGATCTTGTCCAATAGTTCACAGATCACTTTCACCAGTCCAAATCGTTCAAGGCAAAGTGAAAACAACTGCAAGCGATTTGTACTTAAACCTATATAAAATATAAAATTTTCCACACTTCCACCAGCGTCATCATGAGTGAACATCCTCCAATTACACACTTCACTACTGTAATGCAGCTAGTAAACAGCTACCATAACTGATAAGTAAGTTCAATATGTCTAATCGAACGTAGTTTTTAGAGAAATAAAAAGCATAGAAAAGAAGAAAAAATCTATTTTATCAAAGATTATATACAAATAAAATTTTATAAAATATATATGAATGTTATGGGCGCTTTTTAAATATTTTTTATTATTTTTATTAGAATTAACTACCCTCTGAAATAATGTCAATATGCTTTAAATATTTGCATATGAATTATTCAATTAAGAATTTTTATATAGTCTAATAATGTGAATTAATTATGATTTTATCGCTAAATTCACGTTGTTAAAATTTTGAATTCACTGTTTATTTTGTTGAGAATGTAATTAAAAGCTTTACAGATGAAGCAATATTGTTTTCTTATTAATGAGTTTTATATTTATTTAAAACTTTTCAATATATGTCGAATTTTTATGTTGACTTTTCATAAACAATAAACAGTTTCTCAAACTGCTTGTTGTTAGTTATCATTATCATATTGAACATCAATAAAATGTATCTTTTACATTTACAATCCGTTGTCAATCTGCATTACAAAAGCAATTCACCCACAACAAATAAATTTTGCTTATATTTTGATTAGATAAAATGAAAAATTTTTCAAACAGAGTCAAAGTCAAATAAGATATCACACATTACGTATTTTCAAATATCTTATATTTAGAGTATAAGCCAGAAGAGACGTGACGGCTTGGAGAAGAGCTTGGAAATTGGAAATTTTTTCTTTGGCCAAAACTGTTCGACGATAATACAGACTTTTCTCTGTCGGTTGTTGTGCTTTCATTACTTGAAGAAAATTTTAATAAATCTTTCCTTTTCGAAGAAGTCAACAGTGGATTTGGATTGTCGTGCAATGTTTCAGGTTGTTGAGGCTTCTTGAAAGTGTCAGCATGCCTACTTAACCATGCTTCTTTAGTGACGGAACGCAACGATTGTCGGGCTTGACAAGCGTTTATTGCCAGGCATTTTGCCACACCTCGTTGCCTTTGCAAATCTAGATCAGAAATATGTTCAGTAGCTTCTGTACGGTGTAATTCAGGTTTTGCAACATTTGATTGATCCAGCTTGGAAGAGGAACACGAGCTTGCAGTTGCACTTTCAGCGTAAACTACTTTCGCTGAGAAAAGATTAATTGTTGGCTTTGAAGGCACAGGAACTACACCGTAAGCTGGTTCTTCTTTGTGAATTGTGGTCGTTACCGAATGATCCTCTTCACAAGTGGAGCTTGGCTCAGGGAGTTCTTTCTTTAGCTGGAAACAATCGTCTCTTTCAAAATAACGACTTGACTTGACCAAACTGTCATCTTGCAGATTGTCACCAGTGGAAATTTCCCGCATATTACTCGTTGATAAATGATATTTTTCTTTGTAAGGTATGGCTGAGAAAATGTGACCTGGGTCTGGTCCAGTTTTTGCAAAATTGAACCGCACTACAATTATACTGACATCTCCTGTATAACCATAAGCTTGAACAACGTCCTAAATTTCATATAATGAATAGGTTAGGTAAAACATTACATTTTATAATATTTTTTGAAGTCTGTGCCAACGTAAATTTAAATTATAATTTAATATATTTCTTTAAATGCAAATATAATTTTTATGATATGCATAAATATTGTTTTCAATGATAAAAGTCAAAAGTATATATTGATATCCACAATATAAGAGTTTCTATAAAGTTATAAAATAAACAATACAACAAGATTTTTACATTATAAGATAAAAAGTCATGCATGCATGATTGTAATAATATATAAATATGAAAAATTTTTAAATTAAATATTAAAAAAAATTAGGTAATAACTTTTTCATTCTTACTTGCAAATATTTAGCAGCAACTGCCGGTTCAGGAGTCCGACGGACTCTAGCAACAGCTTCGTTGTAATTAATTGTTTGCCAAACTCCACGATTGGCAATGATCAAAAATTCATCACAATCAGCCAATTTCCACACATATTCGTGTGGTATTGGTATAACAGAAGGATAAAGAAAACTGCAGCCGGTCAATCTCGAACACGGTGTATATCCGTTGATTCGATTGTTCTAAATAATTGACAATTTTCAACTACATTAATTTATTGAACAGTACTGCAAAACATTAAAGCAATTCACCTCATCTACAATACCACCAGCAAGTCTGACTCGAGCATATTCTTCATCAGAATTTTCAATTAAAAATTTCTTGGTCAACATGATTGGCTCCCCTTTTCGACACAAGACAATCTCCGTATCACCACAGTTTGCCACACGGACGTCGTATTCTTTTTCACCATTACTATTCTTTTTTTTTACTGTCAAATGACATAAGGCGCAACTGGCTCCTTGACGTTGGCCTTTTTCCTTCAACGCTTTATGCGACATAATCAAAGCGTACTTTAAATACTGATCACCGGTAGATCCCATCGCACGTTCTGCTTTCACTTGTTCTGGAATTATACGCTGCAACGTGTCCGCTATTTCGAAGCTATCCAGACTGTCAACAATACCCAATAACACTCCCATGTCATCATTATCTCGTAGTCGATCTTTAACTTGAACTACACATGATCTGAAAACGTTTAAGTAAAATTTAAAAAAAAAAATAGAAACGTATATTATTCGATAAAAAATTTCATTTTATATGAATGATTTCGTTTAATTTTTTCTTTTCTCTTTTACATTTATTTCAAAATATCTTCACTTCATATCCAAGTCAATCATTGTAGCATTGACTTGTAGATAACAGCTTTTAAAGTTGTAATTAATATTTCAGAATAATAATAATGAAAATAATTGCAGGCAAGCAATATTTACTTGTGAGCTCCTGTTTCATTGGATTCACTAAATCCCAATTTCCAAGGTTCATTTGGCAGAATCCATTCATTGTTGACATCCACCAATGATATGGACTTTTCAGGACTAAAAGAAAAACATCCGTAAAAATAGAATTTTAACAAATTATTTAATTAATAAGTAAATATTTTTAATCCATCATTTTGACTGATCAGTACAATTTAGAAACTGATCATTTTACATTGAACCTAAATTTTTTTTAATTAATCCTATCAACTTACAAAAGTATTTTCAACTGTTTCAGATCATCATTGACAACACCTTCGTTACAGGCAATGTCGATGTGCTTCAATCGTGGCGCAATCATATGGCGAGTTTGATCTCCATTAAGCTGATTCAACGCCAAATCTATCAACTGAAAAAATGTCATTTGTCATATCCATTTTCCTGGTTTTATTTTTATTAGACAAAGCTCACTGTCAAACGGTTGCTGAGTGCGAAATTTGGTATTTCGCAAATCTGATTTGAATGAGCTCGAAGAGTAACTAGGAATGGCAGCGATACCAAAGACGATGGAAGGATATTTATCTGATTTCCAGATATATTCAGTTCTTGTAAAGTTTGCAATTTTTCAATAACGCTATAAATATCAAATAAACTCTATTATCATTATAACCGTTGCTTGATAATCATATTTTAATACTATTAAAAAATGCTTTACAATGAACTATTATCTTAATTTATTTATAAAATACAATTTTAACAAAAATATAAAATGCATATAAAATTATACTCATTTGGAAGCCATGTAAAGCGATTATGAGATATATCCAACACTTGTAGGCGTCTATAGCGAGCAATAACTGTAAGCGATGCATCTGTTAGTCGATTGCAAGCTAGATAAAGTTGCTGGATTCGGTTCAGTTCTGACAAAGCGCTCGGCGCAGGTAAAGCAACTAGCCGATTTTGACTAAGATTCAAGACTCGCAGTCTGATAGAACAAAAATATTTTTATCAGATTATTATTATGTAGAAATTTGCCTTGCCTACCTGTGCATAGATGACAACAGTTCGTCAGGAAGAGCAGGTATATCATTGTGATGAAGTAACAATACTTCGAGAGCACAATTTTCTATGGAAGTTGGCAAATTTTGAATTCTGTTATGGCTCAAATCCAAGTACTGCAAGCTGCTGGCATTAGTAAATAATCTTAAAAATAAAATCAAGTAAAATTTTGTTTTATCAATTTATCAGATTATTATACCGGCTTGGCAGTGAAGAAATGTAATTATGAGAACAGACTACTCTTTCCAATCTCGTCAGGTAGCTCATCCACTCTGGTAAAGCTTCAATACAGTTGCTTAAATTGATGATTTAAATTAGTCATAAACAAATATTCAAAAAATAATAATTTTTTAAACATTACTTACTGAGACAAATCTAATTTCACAAGATTTTCCGGTGGGGGATTTATTGTAAATGTTCGCAATTCTAAAATTAAAAAAATAAAATATAAATTGTGAAATAATTTTTCTACACTGAAGCAATAAGTACTGTTTTTGCTTGCATTCAATTCTGTCAAACAGTTTCCATTCAACCGAAGCACCATAATACTGCATCGTTCACAGTTTAAAACCTTAGAGATATTGAAATAAATTTGACTGAAATATGAATTTTTTGCTCTTCTTACTTGAAGCAAACTGAGAGCAGTTAAATCAAGCATACTGACTCCTTTGTTGTCTCGAATGTCTAACTCAGTAAGAAAGCAAAATATGTCCAGCGAATAGGGATCCATTGAGGCAATGACAATGTCATTGTGACGGAACTCTACCTTAGAACAAAACATCGGTGTTAATGAAAGGAGAGGAAACGAAAATTAAGCACCTACTCGAGTCACTTCAACAGGAACATTCAACAAATTGGATGGTATGAGACTTTCAATTTGATTGCCAGAGAAAAGCCAACTGTCGAGCTGCAGCAAAGAGTGAAGTACAGGTGGAATTGTAACAAAACGGTTGAAGCTCAAATTTAGGTAAATTAAATTTTCACAATCCGCCAGTTCAGAAGGAAGTGATTGAAGCCAGTTGTTTTGCAGATTCAAAACCATTAAGCTTAAACATGGAATATTTTTAAAATAAATACATTATTAATTTTTTTTAATTAAAATGAAATAATATTTATCAGCTTTACACAAATGCATACAAGCAGCAAAGCATGAATGATAGATGTAAAAGATGAAGTAACAGAAAAACATTAAAATTGCATGAACAATTTTAAACAGTTTCATTGTAAAATAATCAATGATTAACAACAATAAAGTATGCTTTTACTTTTTCAATGTTCCAATTCCTGGAGACAAATCTGTTAGCTTGTTACCGGCTAAATGCAATTCCGTCAACGCTTCCAATTCATAAAGACACGAAGGACAGTGGAAGAGCTCGTTTTCAGATAAATTTAAACGTTTCAAAAATTGCAACCGGGAGAGGTCATTTAGCCATCCAAGAATAAATGCATTCTACAATTAATTATTATTTTAAAATAAATTTTAAATTTCTAAAATTTATGCACTTAAAAAAATTTTTTTACTAACACACTGAATGAATGAATACAGATAAAATATTAATTTTTTAATAAAAAGTTTTAATAAAAATATTACTCCATTCGGAGGCCGTTCTCTCAGTGAGTTGCGTTGCAAATTCAATTCCGTGAGAGCAGAAGTTTCTTCATTGTTGAAAATTTCTTCTGGAATCATTTCCAAATGTTGACCACTGTAATCAGTAGTTGGACCATAATATTCTGTAGCCTGTAAAAAAATTTCAAATGAAAATTTAATTTTAATACAAAACTCAAAAAAAAAATACTGCTTACTTTGACGCATCTGTTGTACCATTGATTAAGTTCAGCCTGAACAAATGAAAAGTTTCCACATGAAAATACAATTGAAAACCAAGTTTAAAAAAAAATAATTAAATTGTTTCTTACAGCAGTTTCAAAAGAAAGACTGAAATAAATAGGTGCACCACGTGTAGGATCTGAAGCAAGCTTGAGACAACGACCACGAGCATTGCTAATTGCTAGCTTTGCTTTGCCTTTTGATAATGATATTACTTCTGGTTCGTCGCTATTTTTATGGCCTGAATATTTTGAAAAGTACATTTTAAATTTAAAAAAAAAATTTTTTTGAATATTTTATCAATAATCACCTCCAAAAATTAAAAGTCTACTATGATTGAGCACACACATGCGACGAGACCATTTACGAAAAGGTCCCCGTTTACGAATGTAGCAATAGCTGGAAAGCGGAGCTTTTGCATGCCCGCTGACAAACGCCGGGCGGCCTAAATAAAAAGCATTGGAAATACATAATAAGCTGTATATTTGATTAAAAATACTCGCATACTTTTCATTAAAAAGAGGAAATTTTTTGTTTAAAAAATAAATATTTAAAGGAAAGAAGAAGATGATGAAAATATTTACCAGCATAAAATCGTATCATGTGTCCAAGATCGACGTCGTCTCCAATTGCTTGTTGCCGGTCAACGTTACGTATGCCGATGCTTGCTAAAAATTTATTCTGTATAGCCAACGGTCTGTCGTCCAGTAGAAGGCGTTTCAGCATGTCGCCGTTGAATTGTACATGCAGATCATCCGGATCAACGCTGAGTCGTGACGCAATTTGCAGACAAGTCGTCTCCAGTGAACACGGAACCACCAAAGAGCTGGCCAGTTGTGCGTCCGGGTCATAGAGTCGTATGAACCCTCGGTCTATGGAACCAAGAAGCCATTTTTCTTTTTCACGGTTGGTGAAAGGCTTGCAACGGATACTGGCCCGTCCGGCAGCCGGCTCGGACGTTGGCCTTGGCCGACTGACATTGGTCGAACGAAGTGAAAATGCTCCTTGTGATGTTGTATAAGTGGGTGGCCATTTCGACAGCGTAAAATATACACGCTCTTTGCCACGTTTTGATATCGGTGCTGCAATGACATCATCAGATGGTGGTGGTCTCAAATCTGGAGCGTAATTGTTATCCATGATTCTTCATTTTCAAATCAAACAATCTCTGGCTCTCTTTCTCCTCCGTCTTTATTTATTTATTTATTTATTTATTTATTTATTGTTTTAATTATTTTTTCCTTTTCGCTTCTTTTACAATCGACAGAAAGACACAATAAACACTGAATTTCAACACTGAAGCCAACAGCAGCAATATATGCAGCCAATGTTTAGCACAATGGCTGGCCTGAATTTTCCCGTCAAATTCGACAATTAACAAGCAGCTTGCATGGCCGTCGACGTCGAACCGGTCCGCTTCCGCTGGTCTGAACTGTCTGTATTGGAGGTAAAGCACGTTTAAAACGGCGACCTTTCGGTCAATCTGGTCTTTGGTCCTTGCAAAATAAAGCTCAAGCCAGTCTGAATGCTGTCCAATAATAAACGTGGCGGCGCCAACTGCAACTGATGATGCAAAATTATTATTGCATAACAAATTATCATAAAGATAGTTTGTAAAATTTTCATTTGCATTTATTAATAAAAAAAATCTTTCTCTGGTAGAGGTAAATTTTGAATATGCAAACATTTAAGCAGAAAATTATGAAAACTATAACTACAGTTCACTTGGTGAAGTATAATTTCACACAAGAATTGCTC
Source organism: Trichinella papuae (assembly GCA_001447755.1). Classification (NCBI taxonomy): domain Eukaryota; kingdom Metazoa; phylum Nematoda; class Enoplea; order Trichinellida; family Trichinellidae; genus Trichinella; species Trichinella papuae. Next base: position 52,031 of record JYDO01000147.1, on the reverse strand, counting down.
AAGCGTGACTCAATCATATTCGTCACCGTTAACTTAAGAATGTTCTAAAGAATTTAAACAAATATAATTTTTTGAAATAAGTTTTCTAAACATTAAAATGCAATTAATATCAGTCAACCATATGCACGTCGATATTTTTCAGTAATTTTTACAAATAAATTTTATATGAATAATAGTTGATGATAAATGATTGTAAGTTAAAAATTGATCATTTTTATTGTAAAAATATTTTGGAATCATAAAAATTTTGCATTCTGGATGTGAAATGCAATATCGAGCATTTTAATTTATATGATTGAAAAAATATCTAAAAAGAACATTTTATCTAATTCTAAACTATTATGAACGTTTCAAATGTTTCTCTTTATGCGAATTCTGTTACCTAAACAGAAATATGAATTTTATTTTTATGTACAGTTGACAGTGATGTTAAATTTAATTTATCTGGTTTCATATTCAGTAATTTCGTTTGATTTTATTATTAACACTGATAGTTTAAAAAAATATAACATGATGATGATAACTTTTGATGATGATAAAATTAAAAATTCATCTCAACAGTTTAGTTCAACATTTTTAAGTTTAATTTCAGAAATACAAAGCAGTTTAATTTTAATAAAGCAACTAATGCAACAGAGACATCGTCCCCATGTTAGCTAAGCTTAAATATGTAACATGAATTTAATTGGGTGAAATTAATAAACTAGGACATGGTAATAATTTTGTTGAATAGCTAGCCAAAAGCGGTTGGCTGGTTGAAGTAAATTTAACAAATATAAGCTTTTCAATGAGACAACGTTTTCACGTGTGGATTGCATTAACCGCATATTGGCTCTTTGCTTTCTTGTCCCCCTCTTGCTGTTGTTCTCAGTGGAGGCCAGCATTACAAAACTGGTACTTGTCATGCATATGATTGATCGCTTCCTCTGCTTGGAAAATATCGTCAACTTTTACAAATGCACCGTAAACAACCTTCAATAGCAGCAACAACAGCAGCAGCAGCAACAACAACAACAACAACAACAACAACAATAACCAACCGTGCAACCTTTTTTCCACGCCCACGCAATTCTGACTCAGTTTAGCTATTTATTGTTCATGGAAAAAGCAGAATTGTAAACAATATAAATATTGCATATTTCTTTAAAGTGGTACAGAAGTGATGAGCAAATGTGAATGAAAACAAATATATATATATTATTTGACACTGTTTAAGCAATTAAATTTTCAAAAGGGACCATCTAGATTGTATGATCCTGCATTGCACAAACAGAAGGTAAAGATTTTATGTCTTTTTTTTCTATTTTTTTGTTAAAACTATTGTATTTAACTTTAAAGTTTAAATTACTAGGTTATTGGAGCATTTATTGATTTTAAATTGAACAAAATGTTCAAAAAAGCAACAACAAAAAACGCACTCCTTTGAAACCGTCAATGTCATCGCTTTCAGCACAGCTTCCGTGTCTGGAGTCAAAAATAGCCTTTGACAATTTGAAAAAACTTTGCATTTAAGCAATTTCAATTATTTCAGTCAGTCATTTGTTGATTTGAAATCGGTTTGCACAAAGGAAAAGGAACAAATTTTATGTTATTTGTTAAAAATGAAAAGCAGGTAAATGGAAAAAAGCAAGTTCATTCTGTAGAATGAAAATTATGCGATATTGAGAATTTTCAAGAAAAATATATTATTAGATAATTTTCTACAGTTGTTCAAATAACTGATTCAACCTAGTTGATGAATAGAGAGCATTGTTGCGCTTTACGAAGTCGAAATAGTTCCATGAAGGTCAGTGACCATTGTTCAACGTGTATTGCATTCACTTTAGCCAAGTCATTATTATTGTTCAAAAATAATGTTCACTCCTTTATACTTTTATACTCTACGTATCTATTAAAAAAAAAGAATTTTTTTTTTCAAAAAGAATATTTCTTTATAATTTATTTAAAAAAAAAAAATAATATCAAATGAATGTTCTCTATTTATGTGTTCAATAAATAAACTGAAAGCAATTTCAATAAAAAAATGCATGTTTTGCTGTTGAAAAATATATCATTTTAAATTCACTAATAGAAGATGAATATTTATGCAAAAGTAAGTAAAAGGTACATCAAGTATAAAAATTTATTTTTGTGCAACAGAAGCATTGCCATATTTTTATTATAAATGCATATGCATATATCGTATATTTTTTTTAACAAATTATTTTGAAATGAAACAAACTTTTCAAGAAAAACGTTTTCTCGAATACATTGAAAACAATTTTTTGATTATTCAAAATGTCATGTTTTGTTAAAGAAATATATCCACTATTCCACCCTTCCCTACACTCACACACATATATATATACATGCAACTGCAACAAATTGACGTAATTTATGCATAAAATATAGTAATAATAATAATAGAACTTACATAAAATTCAAAGTTGTCAAAATAATGAAAAATGCAGCTATGAATGTAGAATTGCAAAAAGAACAAATCATAGCATAACAATATAACAGCCACCTTCTACCACGTCTTTGCATGCACTGAACCGTTTGAGTATGGAAAATATTTGCAAAGGCCAAAGTGACAAAAAGAGCAACTCGAAAATCGATTGAATAGCTATAACAACTTTTCTTCAACCTATTTATTAGTCAGGTGGCAATCAAGATTCTTTTTAACGGTGCAACCGTCTATTTTCCTCCATAAAGAAGCATCTGAATTTCAGCATCTTATGATAAAGAACGCACAGCACATACAACAATTTTATTTTATTTTATTTTATTTTTATTGCAAACCAAAACAAATTATTTACGGTAAATTTTCGATTATATTTATCATGTGATAGTAATAAACAAGATCAATAAATCAAAAAATTCAAATCAGTTCGATCATCTATCTGTTTGACAATTGCAATCTACTGATTTCACGTTGCAATGTGGCTACTTCCTAAATAAATAATAAACATAATGAAAAATTTTTTTTATTATATATATGCATTTGTATCTTTTTATAGCTCACTTCTTTTAATGCTATATTCTCTCGCATCAGCTCGTACTTGATAGCTTGTAATGATCGAATATAATGAATTTTTTGTTTCGGATTTTTGTGACCGACAAGACCTGCGTACTCTTTGTCTAAGTTTTCTAAATTGTCCAACAAATAAAACAATCTCTGAAATAAAATTTAATGTTCAGCAAAATAAAAAATTTTTTTTTAATAAACCAATAAAACAAACCTCCTCTAAAGAAGACTTTTCCTGCTGAATAGTTGCAACATCAGATTGAAGCACTTGCTTCTCTTGTGAAAACTTCAACTCAAATTCATTCGCCCTAAATTTAAAACAAAGCAAAACATGTTATATATACACATATATATAGCTTATATATATATATACTGCTTATATATACACACAAACATATATATATATATATACATATATATTTTTTTGCTACATATATATACACACACACACATATATACATATATACACCCACACACACACACACACACATATATATATACATATATATGTATATGTATATGTATAGCAAAAGCCTAATGAAAGACCAACTTCTTCAACGCATCATCTAACGTTGCAGCTTTTTGTTGAAGGTTTTCTATCAGGTTATCTTTTTCTGCAACAGCTTCTTTCAACCTATTATTCAAGGTTTGCAAATTTGCAATCAAAGCGTCTTTGGCTTTCAACTTAGTTACTGCTATGGTCATTCTTAATAATAAGAAAAAATTAAAATATTCCATTAAAAAGATTTAATAAGAATGCCGAAAAAAAAATTAAAGTTCAGTACTTATTCACAGCTCGTTCTTTCAACAGTCTGTTCACTTCCTTCAATTTTTCGCAAGAAGAAATGATACGACCCATTTGAGAAAGTTTTTTCTCAGAATCGGCTTCTTTTTCCTCAAAACAAATATATATGCTTATCTTTTTTGAAATAACCGTTTCAGCAATGTGTCACCACTTACTTTCAACATTTTCATTTCGGCATTCTTTTCAGTTAATGTATTTTCAAAAGTGTTCAGAAGATTCAAACTTTCGGTTAATTTCTTCTTTACCGATTCTAATTCTTTTTCCTTCTCAGCCAACAAATCCATAAATTCCTTAGTATCTAATTTCGAAGCTGCTTCACGCTCCTCCAACATATGCTTCAATGTCATCACCTCTTCACTTTTTTCTTCATACTGAAGAGCATGATTAAAAAAATAATAAAACCAATAAAAAATTAATTAATCAATACGAATTTACCTGTTTCTTTAGTGAACTATGTTCAGCAATTTGATTTTTCAGATTTTCTTCCAGTTGGTCAATTTTATCACGCAACATATTTTCCAATTCTTTCATTCGTGATTGTTCTTCAGCTTTTTCAAATTGCAACTTCTCGATCTAGACAACAAATATACATGGTTTTCTATTGATGAAAAATGCAAATTTAAGCCAATCCAATTACAATATCTTTCAGCGCTTTTGTTTCAACATCTGCATTTTTCTTGTATTCATCAATCTGATGCATCATTTGATCAATAACACTCGAAAGTCGTTGATTTTCTTCAATGGCATTGTCACGATCGCTGATCACAACCTCCAACTCAAATTCGAGCTGATCATGTGCTGTTCGAAGTTGAGCTTGCTGAGCCATATTTCCTTTCAGCACCTCCTTAGAAACAGAAAATTAAAAAGCAAAATCATCACAAACAATATGCAAATTCAAAAACAAACAAACAAACAAACAAACAACGCTCGTTTACCGCTTGCTGTGCAATTTCTGCAAACAAATTTTCGTTTTCTTTTTTCAAATTATTCTCACTAGCCTCCAACATGGCAACTCGGCGTTGAAAGTCCATCATCTTGTTAATCAACTGCTGACAGTTTGTCGTTGAAGGTGAACCGCTGCCATTCGTTTCTGAACGATCACCGCTCAATTCATTAAGGATATCTTTCATTTGCTGCAAAAAAAATATATATATATCAAATCATTCAAAAATATTCTTCAAAAAACAAAAATTCACATACTAGCAAATCTTTCTCCAAACATTTTCTTCTCTCTGTTTCACGAGAAGCACTTTCCTCGAGATCAGCCAGACGATAACTATCAAAATTTGCTTTCGCTTCCAACTCTTCATAATTAATCTAATTGCAATTGAAATGCTCATCAAAAAAAAAAACAATACAAACTTTGAATATGCTTAATAAATGCTATACTTTTAAATTCTCTTTTTCCAAAGCAAGATCTTCATTTTCAAGCTTGAGAGTATCCAAAGCAACACGAAGTTCAGTATTCTAATTATAAAACAAATAATAATAATTTAAAAAAATAAAACAACTCAAATTAAACCGACTTCATTTTGTAAAGGTTCAAATAAACGTTCGTGCTTTTTCTCCTGTTCTATGTGCAGAATTTGCAATTTTTCATAATCCGCATTTCGAGTTGCAAGCTCTTCTTTGAGAACCTCGTTTGCATTGTTCAATTCTGAAATTATTAACAGATTTAAAATTAAAATAAAATGAACAAAATATACAAATTACCTTGAAATTTTGCTTTGCTAATATTCAATTCAGCTGTCACTTTGTCCAGCTTTTCTTGCAATTTAGCAATTTCTTGACCACTTTCCACAACATGCGAAACGTGTTCATCTTTCAACGAATTCGAAATCAATTTCAAATTTTCATTCTCTTTTCGCAGATCAGAAATTTCATCCACACGCGCCTGGTAATCCGCCTTCAAATAATCATGATGATAGAAAAATCAAAAATTAATAAATAATAATAATAATAATAATAATAATAATAATAATAACCTTAAGCTTCTTCAATTCTTCGAACCACGTTTCAACATTTTCACCATTGGTAAAATTTTCCAGAGGACTGGGAAGCAAATTTTGCTTCGGGGTCACTTTGCCAATATCCGAAGGACTCTTACAGTTCAGCGAATCGTGGCTTCCATTCAAGCGAGTCGGAGTCAATACCTGAAGTGGAAAAATTTTTTAATTCATTAAATAATCTTTGCAAAAATGATCAAGTTCATTAATCAAGAAAAGCACCTTCATTGTTGCATCGTGAAAATCGCTCAGGAAGTTCGTCTGCAAACGATTCAACTGCAATGAACTTTCCACTTCTTCAATTTTCTTTTGAGCAGCAATCAGTTCGGCAGTTTTGGTTAATTTGTATTTTTCAAATTCTTGTTCCAAATCAATTTTTTCCCTCATCAACTGCAAATAACAAAGCACAAACTTATTAAATATGAAAATCACGTTACAAATAGCATCTCCAACTTCAATGTATTTCATTTCAAAGTCCACAGTTGAATCCCCCACCATCGTTTCCAAAAGTTCATTATCTTTTTCTGTTTCATCTGAAAATGAAAAATTACATAATATATAATCTTGAACATCAGTAAAGATAAAAATATGAAGTGAATATTAATTTTTTTTTAAAAAAAAACTTGTAGAAAATGAGAAAAACCTTTGAAAATAAAACGCAGCTTCTTGTACAGATCCTCCAATTTCGTTTTCGCTTCATCTTCGTTTGCCAACCAATCCGCTACTTTACCGAAAGCTTTCAAGCTACGCAATTCGGCTTTCACTTCTTCCAATTCACAATTCAATACAGTAATCTTTTCCAAATTTTTCAAATTTTCATTTCTCATCTGAACATCACAACCCTGAAAAATAAAATTGAACATGAAATTTTGACAATTTTGAATAAAAAATGAGAAACATTTTTGACGCCAATTTCATTTGTTTCGTTCTTCAACTTCAACAGAATCGACAACTTTTGCACAGCGGTTTCGTTTTCTTCGTACAATGCACGCCAGGATTGTAAAGTCATCGCCAATTTCTGAAAGCAAAAAATTCAAATTTTACAATTCTCCAACATCACTCACAATCGCCTCTTACCGCTTTGTCCGCTTCGAGTTTGCCAATCAACCGCATGGCTCTGCAAAATTCCGCACCGAGAGGATTTTCTGCTGTGAGATCAATCGGTACAAATTCTAAATTGGAAAAAATATTAAAAAAAAATAAAATACACATTTATTTCATTTGAAGCAAAAGAAAAATTGAATTAATAATTTCACCAATATCATTTATCAGTGCTATGAAAATTATTCAAGTAAATATTATTCATTGCAACAAGTTGTTTGTAGAAATATATGCAGAAAAAATAGTCTTAACTATATATCCTTGTATTTCAGAGAAAAATATATCAAAAAATTCCCAATTCGACATGAAATAAAGATGTAAATAATGAACAAGCAAAACAAAATGCAAAACTGAATCTATTTACCTGCAATTGTACACCTCCTCCCTAATTGTGCATTGCGCAAAATTGCTTTCAATCGTTGAATCTCAGCTAATAATTCAGGTGGACCACCGTTATAGACGTCTTCATTAATGACAGCTCTGTTTTGGACAAGCTTTGCACGCTGAGCAAATTGCAACGTCGAAAGAACGTCTCCAAAACTTCTTAAATAATAAAATTAAAATATCTAACCATTACAATAAATAATTATAATTCAATTTCACTTTAAAACAGGATAGATATTCGCAATGATGCAAGTTTTCGCATTGCCACCGAGTGAGTCCTGAAAAATATCAGTTTCAACTGTCATAAAAATAACACTACCTTGCAATAGTGGAATTATACTCTCAGTAAAAATGTTAATTTCGAATCTCGATAAGGAACGTGACAATTCTTTCCTTGAGAAATTTGTACCAACGCTGTAATAACTTTCCCCAAAACAGACAACGATTTATTTATTGAACTAGCTTCCTGAAAAAATAAGCAGAGTAGAATTATAAACAGACTTTACTTAAAAAAAAATAGATATTGATAATTTATTTGATACTTTCAATCGGGCATCATCAGTTTCCGCAGTTTTTTGCCTCTCGCTACCAGCAAGGTCTACTAAATTAAAATGTGAAATTCGAACATTTTCCACACAACCTTTTCTTGTCTAAATACAAAATGTATCATCAAAACCATAGAAACAACCACATTTCAAATTTAATAACTCGTGATTCAATTATTATTGTAAAAACAGCATGACTGCGAGAACTCTCTCGATTCATCGACGTAGATGCTACTCTGCGATTGAAACATCCCTTTCGGAGAACCTATAGAAATATAAACAGTTTAAAATGCTTTGGAAACGCTGATTTTACCTTATATGCATCAGCAGCAGAGCAAACAGTCACTTCACTAAGACCTTCAACAAAAACACCCAGTTTCACACTCTCTCGTAAAGCCAATTTTGATGAAGCGGCATCCAACAAATCATACAGCTGCTCGTTGTACATTTCCACAAAACTGCACTTGCACAAAAAATTCACATTTTGGGTTTGCTAAATTTCAAGTTAAAATATTTTATAACAAAATTTCAACATACGATTAAATTTACTGCTCTACTAAATACTTATCATTATAAAGAAGAAAATAACTAATACACAAGTTTCAATCTTGACAAATATAAATTCGTCAAACTTCAAGAAATATTAGATAAATTAATTTAATCAACATAAACTGAACATTCAAATTAATAACAACATAAATATGTGATCTAACATTCGTTAGCTTAAACTTCAAAAACTTATATCAGAAAAATATTACATCGAAAATAAATCAAAAAATAACTTAAATACCGTTATCTCCTCAATACGGCTAAACAGATATTCCAGAGACCTTGGAATTATCCCTCTTAATTTGTCATCAACGACAGAAGATTCGCTAACACACGGGCCTAAAGTATAACTCTGTTTTGAAACCTCCGAAATTACAAATTCATTACCAGTTACCAATCATAGTGTATGTTTTTCCCGAACCAGTTTGTCCGCTAAAATAATTCATTATAAAATATCATTTATGACAAAAATAAAAATACATACTAAGCAAATATGGTGCCATTATAGCCCTCAATACATCCGTCGATTATACTTTTTCCGACGCAAGTAAACATAGATTCCTAAAACAGTATAATTTAAAATTTAATAAAATACAATTCAACACAATTCAAAAAACCTGAGTAGCGGTTTCATCTGCTATTCGATCAAAAGTGAACGTTCTGGGATACGTTTTTAAAGTTACATGACAATTATCTTTTACTTCGGCGCATGATTCCAAACTAGGTATACCTGAATTCGGAAGTGGTCTCAAACGAACGATAACTTTGATAAAATCGGCAGAATTTTCCAACATTTCCTCCGAAAACAACGCACAACAAACAAACGACCTTAAATTAAAACAACTCGTGAAGCTTTAAACATACTGTAAAAGAAGAGCAGGTAATTCATTTTCAAAATACTTTATATGACACTATAAAAAATTTTAAAAAAAAATAAAATTTTGAGTGTAACAAATAATTACATTTAATAATGAATTATTTTAATTTAGCTCTATTTCAATTAAAACAAAATAAAGAAAAAAATAACGGCACCTCACAAATATTAGCTACATTTATTACGGTAATAAAGAAAAGCAGGTATCATATTGCAGAATTTGATACTGTGCATAATAAAATCATATTTCTTTAAAATTAGTGTTTAAAAATTTTCAGTTAATTCGGATAATTCTTGAAAATACTTTTTAGTCATAATTTTTAATGCTCAATTTTTTCCAATTTTATAAATTTTGCATGAAAAGCGTTGTTACCGACTTTTTCGATATCGGTGTCTTGAATGCTCAAGACAGGAGTGGACTGTATTTCAGTTGGCGGCAATTCAATTCCGCCGTTGACGTAATGAACTAGTTACGTCTCGATACGAACTCTCAATAGTCCGTTCTGTAGCCAAGATATGCTTGATCGATTTGTTCACAGAGAACAAATTTGTCGAGCGTTTCAAGACAATACAAGTTTTAAGGAGAATCCCTTTACTCTTGTATACACAAACACAATACAATAATCGAACACGCTCGTCTAAAATGCTAGCAATCTCACGCTACTCGATACAATACACACAATACAATCTTACAGTACACCTCTTCTGATGGTCAAGTACGAATTACTTGTTACAATCTGTAACAAGCGTAATATTTCTTTGATTTGTTGCCATGATTTTGCTGCGAAATTTACCTTTTAAAATAATTTCAATTATAAAAGTTTTAATTTTTAAAATAGATTACGTAAAAGTGCTTCTAACTAACGTAAATAGACTTTCAGGAATCCAATGCCAACATTTTGCTATAATTTTTACTTTAAAAAGAGGTTTCTGTTTAAAAACTATTAAAATGAAATAATAGTTTCATTTCATGGTCAAATGTAAATATTTTACCATTTTTAAATTAACCATTTTTAACTACAGTTTGTAATAAAAAATGAATAAACGAAATTCCTTCTCCAAAGAACGCTGGCAAAATTTGTGCGCCGTTGAACTATCCACAGAAACTGAAAAAAAACAGGACAAACTAGCAAGTATATATTTATTATTACTTGGGACAATACATTAAAAATCTTTAAATATGAAATTAACATGGCTGCGTCACTTATTGTACCATAAACCAATTTTGAAATATTGCTTCATAAATTACATTGACTGAATTAGTCGCGTTTCCGTGCCCTCCTATATTTACACATGTAGGCTATCGTTTCAAGCATACCTAAAGATACAGAAACATTATTTTATATATTTGCGTGAACAAGGATTTTATATACGTTAACTTACAAAACTTACCGTTTCTAAAAGTGAAAACAAAAGGAACAAATCTTGTCTTTAACGGATATTTTTATTCCTATTTTACACGCAATCAATCATTGTACTTTTTCTTTACGTACATTCAAATTCCTGAAAACAGAATTTTTCACATAAGACAATTAAAACTTACTTTTCCATGCATATTAGTACAGAAAATGTTAGTTTTTTTTTGGTATGTGAAAGTGCTTTAAAACAGACATTGCTTACAGTTTCCAATCTAAGTTTTCCGAATTAACAGCAGCGTTACGTGTGTCAAATGAGATGATATTAAATTTCTCCAAAACTCTCAGCACTGCATATGGAATCAGAATTGGCAAAATAATGTGCGTGAAAACAACAGCAATTACAATTAATATGCTTATCGCATATACAGTAGAATTTTCAAGCTCTTCGTCTTCCTCGAGTTGGATCATTTTCGTCACTTTTCCTGTTGCAAACTGCTTGCTATTTGCAAAATAGGTCAACAAGAAACTTGCCCATTGCTCTAGTTTTGCTTACAGCCATCAACGTGACAAATTAAACTATACTGAACTTCGAAAATCTTTATATGTCATTTAATCAACTTGTTGAAAACAATCATTTTCTATCAAAGCAATGCAAATTAAAATTAAAACTTAAAACCTTCTGTTTATTACCAACGAATGACAAATTTTATTCAAAATTATTGCAGCATTACATCACATTATCAAAATTATTCTTTCAGATTTCACACGCAACACTTAAACTTTCACTTAAACTTCTACTTAGTAAATAAATGCTCGTTTTTTTATTAAAAATTGAATACATTTATCTTGATTTTTATTTACTGAGGATAGAAGATCACACACTGACTATGCATTACTTCATTTTTTTGATGACACTTCTCAACAAAACTTATTCATTTGCGCATATTTATTAAATTGGCTAAATAAACATTCAAGTATGCTGAAATCTTACAAACAAACACAGTAAAGCATGCGATAAAATAATATTTGAAAAATAACATTTATTAAACACTTCTTCCAATTTCAATTCAATTCAATATTTAGATTGCTATTTTTATATTAAAAAGTAGTTTGTCAATAACAAAAAATAAAGCTTGAATTTTTACAGTAATTGATGTGATACCTCATTTTCTTAGAAAATGTTTATTGCGAGCATTGCATCGTTTGTTAATCATCTTGTATGTTTTTTTTCATTAATTTTTAAACTTTTCTAAGATTTTAAGACATTTTATACTTCATTATTCTTTTATTTCTTTTATCCCATTATGATAACATATTCATATTTATAAATAATTTATCTATATTTATTTACATTTATGAGTATCAAGTTATGCGTGCTTGTAAATGTTACCATAGTTTTCATATTTCAAGTAAGATTATGAAAGTTTTAAATGACAGTCAGAGAATTTTTTGAATTACAATTTTAAACTTTTTGTGATACACACACACATTTATACAGCGTTAAACAGCAGCATTCAGTTTTTGCTACGTTAACGTTTTGTTTGTAATTTGTTATTATTGTAATTAAGTTATTTCTTTGTCCGGCATATTACTACTGCGTATCTTTCATTGTATCATTATTTGTATTTAATGCTTATAATTAGCTAAATGAATAGTGACTTGTTGAAAATTTTTTACCCTAATGATGTGAATTGCAAAAATTGTTTTTCTAACATCACGTATTTGCAGTGGTAGTTCAAGTTTTTCTATCCAAAACTGAAAATGAATTTAGCTAGAAATGTGCATATATTAATAAGTGAAAATAAATAAATAAATATATATATATATACATAAGTTTTAAAATGTTTTTAAAAATGAATCACTCACCGTCATTGTTGCGTTTGTCGTTGTGCACACTACTCAGCTTTCTTGTCTTCTTCAGTTATTATGTTCGTGAGCAGCTGACGCATTGCAGTTACTCGTGATGCTGACGCTCAACTACTCTTATTTTGTTTTTCTTTCCATCGGTTAAGTAAGTTGTGGAATCTTCTTGCTTTTTGATGAAAAGTTTATGGTAGAGTTTTTCAGTTTAATACTTTTCTTTCGTTAATAATGTTAAGCATTGAAGTTTTTTGAAATGCTTCAGATCAACAAAAGAATAGTTTTGATGATTATTTACGGTGATATTAGGTAGTTATGAATCGGCATCAGTTTTACGAAATTGATCGTCATGTTTTACGATATTTTATATCCGAATAATGCGTTTTGCATAAATTTTCAACACTCGCAGCATGAATATCTTCAGATTTTTTTCTGCGCTGCTACTTTTGCATATTTTATTTTGTATTGTCCAAATGAACAACAGTCTGTTTTAATTCTAGGCTATAGTTTTTAGTATGGAAATGAAAAATAAAGTTTGAAAGATTTTAATAAGAAATCAATATTTTATTTAATAAAATAAGGTGGTTTAGTTGGGAAAATGCAACTGCTATTTTTTTTACATAAGATGTTGGACTATTACCACAGTATGACGACTACTTGAAGTTTTTTATTTGTAATAGGAGTACTGTAAATGAGAATATTTTCCATGTTTTTTTATCATAGGTTGTCATTTTTTGTTTTTTTTGAACAAGTAAGTTGATGCAGCTGTGTCATGTGTAACTTGAAGAAATAAATGCAAATTTATTGAGACCTTGTATTGCTTGTGAATTACAAATTTCAAATTACAACAGCTTGTTTATAGAACTAGTAGTGTGATTTCAACGTGAAAATAAAAAATGAGCGAACAATCGTCGTCAGATCCACCACGAGGTCGACACAGCGATTATTTTTTGGAGACGTTTCCTGCAGCCGAAAATTTTCTGGTGAGATATGATAACAGTATGTTGGTCGATCGGGATTCCTTTGACATCGGTAATGTAATCGAGGTAAAAAACACAAATATACGACTGCTTGCCGGTTCGCCTAACAGTGTTAGACTAACTTGCATAGTTTCGGCTTTGATGTGTTTCGATCGGTTGGCATGGCGGTTGCTGATACTGGCGTTGTTTTTTTAAGCATTTTTTGTTATGGAATTGGAGATTTAAAGCAGTTTATTGTTTTGTTTTTTTGATAGAATACTGAGAGTTTGATCTAACTATTAATTGGACCTTTTGTTTATTGGTGAATTAATTAATTTATTTATTTATTTTAGATGAATCCAAAAAAATTTGTGGAACGTCTGACAAAAATTAGAGACAATAAGAGGGACGTTTTGAATGCTATAGAAAAGTTAAAAGGGAAACTAGGAATGGTATGGATTTCATTGATGTTCGTTCAGTTTGACATTTCTTTACATGTGACTGAATTTCAGATTGATAAAGACAAGTTGCAGAAGTTAATCAACTTGTATGATGATTTAGCGAAACAAGAAGAAGAATATCTTTGTATATTCCGACAAGTTTTTGTAAGTTAAAGGACTGTGAAATTTTTTTTTAGAGAAAATGGCACATGGGTTCCAGTTGTATTTTCTCTAATTTTTAATGGAAAATGCAAGTACTCATATTTTGGGTACAGTTTCAGGGAATTATGGAAAATAGGAGAAGATGGTGCACATTGTTTTCTATTATAAAATTAAAAGCAGAATATTAGGAAGAAAAGAACGATTTTGATAAAAAAAAAGTATTTAAATTAAAATTGTTTGGAAATTAGAGGTTCCGCTTTTATCATACATAGGTGGAGTGTAATAGTGTATAATAGAGTTTAATTGAAGCTGACTGACGATAGTGAAGGTTCTTAAATTTTATTTAAAATATTTCATGCAAAGTTGTTCAGCGTAATATTGCTTTTGAAATTTCAAGTAATCACATTGAATTCAAATCAGTTTTTGTTCAAAAACTTAAGTAGAATCGGAGAAAATTTCAGTGTTTTTTTAATTGTTGAACATCGAAAAGTTTTCGAAACGATGCTATTTAGAATGAAATGTGCTGATCGGTTTTGTCTCTTTTATAGCCGAGAAAAATTGGCAGCAGTGACAGTTTGCCAGGGGCAGTGGCGAGTAGCAATGCTAGTCAGTCGCCAGCAAGCCTTTCTCCCGGCCAACAAAAGGTATTGAAACTTGCTTTTTTCAGATTACTGTACATTTTAATCTTTTAAGTTTATTGTCTTCACATATATTTAAATTATTTAGCTCGATTAATGCAAATTTTATTTTATAATTTGTGTTGTATAAAGTAGAAAGTATTTGTTGAGGAGGCATAATGATCATTCTATAAATGTTTTGCTTCTGTTCATGCATGATTATGTGAATTTTTTTTCGTCAGATCATGTTTAATTTGTTCAATATGCAGTTTATAGAACTTTTTGCTGTCGTTGCATGTAATAATACATTTTTAAGAAATGAATTCCCGTATATGCTTTTTTTTAGCTATTTAGTATTGCCAACATAATTTGTAGACATTTTGAGATGTGGTGCTTTGTCATGTTTTATTAAAATTTTGAAGGAGATAAACAGCTATTTTATAACATTAATAGACAATGATTTGCAACGTTTGTTATACTGGTAGTTTCTGAGTAGTTAAGTATGTTTTTTTTATGTGCTTAACACTCCATATGCAAAGTGAAATGGGAGAGTTCATTTTTAAAATGCTGACCGGTTTAAGTCATGAAGATTTTTTAAATGCATTCGATTATTATTTGAAAAGTGCATTTTATTTATTTTTTGTTTAGTTGTGAAATACATGTGTGTAAACTGCAATAGTAGCATTCTTTTTTAGCACGCAGAAGTTCAAGATCCGAAACAATGTAATATTTTGGAAGCCCGCAGTAAAATGCAGAATTTAATGGAAGAACAGAGACTAGTGAGTGAACAAAATATATAGCCTTCTTGATTTATTTGAAAATTGTCTTCATTTTTTCACGGAATGAATTATTACTTCATGATTGTTTTAGAACTTGCATTGACTGTTCAATTTTTATTAAGCACATAATTAAGCGCCGAGTGTAATGGTTTTTGTTCATGCATAGTTTTGGTGGGAAATTATTTTCTGTTGTATTTTAATTAGAATTATTTTTATTGCTATTTTGTTTTCAGTATTAATAAATTAAGTAGAGTATATCAGTATTTCTTGAAAGTAATATTTTTTTGTTGTTGTACAGTTTCAGGGATTCTGCAATAGCATAATGTCTCGCATGGAACAATTGCAAATGGAATTGAAAGAATTTGAACAGCCGAATGGTATGAATGATTAGGCGATTTTCTGGTATGCTGTTCCTTATTATTGATTTATTTTTAGTTGTGAGTAATGAAAACTTGGTATCTCACGTACAAACATTGAAACAACTGGAAGAGAAATTAAAGACGGCAAAATTACTGTGCGCTCAAACTGTAGAAGCAGTATGTATTTATTATTTATTGTACAAATTAATATGTGTTTCAGTTGTTTATTATTATAATATTTTATTTGTTATAAAATGTTAACAATATTTTGATGAATATATATATGTTGCATTTTTGTTCACGTAATTTATAATAGCGATTGACTGGTATTGTCCATTGTAATGCTAAACATGCAAGCAGGCAACATTTTGCAAATTTTGAGAAAATAATCAATGACCAAGTTTTTTGAACACTGAAATGTGCAAACTTTTAGCGGTTTTAATTTAATTTATTTGCAACGTTGTTCAAACACCTTGTGTTACTTTTTTTGATCGTTGCATTTTTGAAAAATGAATACCCTGAGAATGTTGAACGTTTCTTTTCGTGGTGTGCGTAGTAAAAAAAAAATAAGTGCTGTTACACGTTATTTTGCATTTACAGCAGTTTCACAGTTGTTTGAAATAATCATAATGTTAATATTCTTAGAATATCTGTGGTATTTTTTGTTTTTTCAGCTTTAATGTCAATTTTATTTTTTTCATAAGAGTAATAATAATACATTAGCTGTGTTGTTGGTTGGTTGGTTGGTTGGTATGTTTTGCGTTGAGTTTTGAAAATGATGCTTGATATCATATCGATGGTTGTTGGGTTGCAAATCATGTTTTTCCAAGGTCTCTTTTGGACAGTGATAAAATGGCGTCTGTTGCGCGGAAGCGGCTGCTTCACGTGTGTTCTAATGCTTTTTGCTTTTGCTTGTTTCCGGTTGTCTGTTGGCTCCAATCAATAATTGGTTTAATTTCTTTGCTTTTTGTTCTTGCTTGAATGAAATGTTCTCCTGACCGACGCATTTTCAGTTGTTGGTCAGTTGGCGTCGTTTGTCTTCTTCTCATAGTCGGCTGCTATTTTGCTTGTCACATCGAGCCATTTGACCCTTTTCATTATCATTAACATTTAAACCTTCTGTTCTAGTATTTATCAATTTATGCTTCTTCTTCTTCTTCTTCATTGTTGCAGCGCTATTCTTTCTCACTCTTGCTATATATTCAGTTTTACTTTTATTTTGCAGCAGTAGCAGTCGGCTTTTTCTCTCTTCTGCTGTGTTGTTTATTTGCAGAGTAGCTTCTTCTTCTTCTTCTTCACCTCTGCTCTTTTTCCTTTACTCTTCCTCATTTTTATCTTCCTCTAACAATTTTATATGTTAATGAAGAGATATTTTATTTTGCATGTTTTTATGAATAGTTTTTTGCACAAAATTATTATCTTTTTTTTTAGTCGAAACAGAACAACTCTGGCAACGATATAGATACTGAATTGGCAGATTATGCACACAAGCTGCGAATTCGTAAACAACACTTTGATGATTTGTTGTTGCGGTTTGCAGAGTTGGAGCAATTCACTGACGGTGGTGAGATTAAAAGTTGCAGAATTTTAATAACTTATTTAAAAAAAGCAGAGAATAGAATTATTATCTGAATTTGGTTTCTTTAGTTAAAAACAATGCACCTGAACGATCATCATCAACTTGGGCTCGACCGCCGTCGAACAACGACAACAAGTATATATAGATATATATAATGATATTGATGCTTGTTAATTCATTTTGTACATGCATGGTTGCAATTGTAGTGCGATGGAGAAAACAGTTTCGAACGACACAAGAGGATTCAAGGATAAAGAGCTGTCGTTAACATTTCCAGATTCTTGGCTGAGGAATTATGATTCGAAAATGAAGTAAAAGAAAAAAAAATTTTAATTCAGATTGATATATGCAAAATTTTGACTTGTCACTATTACTGTTGTTGTGCAGATATTCGAAAGATGGACTGGAAGGTGAATCGAGTCGAATGGTTGACAGTTATACGAAGGCGTTCCGCGAGTTTGAAAGAAAATACTTGTTGAACGACGATACGGATGCATCGACATTGAAATTGCACGGTAAAATTAAAATTTGAAAGGTGGCATATTCGTACGAAGTGAAATAGAATTAATAATTTTTCCATTATTATTGTCGTTGTTATATTAATTTAATATAGTTCGTTGTTTTTTTTCAACTTTTAGTGAACGAAGGCGAAAATTCAGCAGGAATTTGTTCGTTGGACGCAGGCGGTGGTGAGACGACGAACAACTGTCGATCAAGGTATGAATGAGATGCTGTTGTTGTTTATTGAAGGCGCTTTTTTCGTTGCTTTTCAAATTTTCGTTCGATGCCGTTGGTGATTTTCAGTGAATGCAGAGCTGATGTAGCAGCAGCAGCATCAGGAGGAGGAGGAGCCAACGGTGGCAATTTGGTGAGCGCGTCAGTTGTGGCGGCAACTACTGGCGGATTGTCAGAAAAATCCAACACCGACAACTTGGCGAAGACAATTCGCAGGAGAATTGTCGAAAAGCTGCCGTTGTCCGGATTCAAGCAAAATGCCCAGAGGCAGAAGGGTCGAATACAGCACTGTAACAGTAGTAGCAGTAGCAGCAACATCATCCTCAACAGCAGCAGCACTACCACTACCACACCCAACAACAACAACAACAACAACAACAATAACAGCAACAACAACAGTAAACAGCTGAGATACCATATTCCGTCGATGAACGATGGCGGTGTGACCGCTGTTCGAGAGGAAAAGCTTGAGAAATTGAAATATTACATTGATATGATAAAGAATATTTGCGACGGCATGTTCGAAGATGCAGGCGACGGTTGTTCGCATGTACCGTTGGCCAACAATGGTCGAGCCGGTCGGTCAGAGGCAACGGCGGCGACGGCGGAATTGTTCAGCAAGAATGCTTGCATGGGATGTGCGCAACAACAACAACAACACCAGTCATTGTTGTTGGCAGTGTTGAACTGTCAACAGCAGATTCAGATACAGCAGCAGATGGAATTCACGATGCTGCGCAAGTGGTTTGAGAATAGCAATAGTTTCAGATGGGAAATGGAGGAACGGGATCGACGTCGTTCGTCCAGTGAAGCAACGGCGATCAGGCAGCGGTTCCAAAATGAGCAACAGCAAGTGTCCGATGAACGTCGCCGGTGTTTTGGAAGGAAGAGTCATCAGCAACAACGATCCAAGCGTACGTGTGGCAAAAACGGTGCTGCTGAGAGCAGCAGCAGTAAGCACATGAAGCATGTGCCAAGTCGTCTTCGTCGTCCTCGTCGGTGTTGTCGTCGTCAAAGTCCAGACGATCTCGAGTCGTCTGGTTTGTCCGTAACAGCGTCGGGACTATTGCAGAACGGTGACCACACCCACCGGGACAACAACGATGCAGTTCTTGTTCACGATCGAGGCGACAGTGATGTTTACTGGGCTAATTTTGGTTGTTGCGTTAATGGTGGTGGTGGTGGTGCTGGTGCTGCTATTGACCAACCGATGACATTTCACCAAATGTTACTTAACGATGGTCAACGTTACATAAGCGAACAAGAAGAGTTGATTCCATATGGTGAATATTTGCACCAGAACCAGAACAACAACAAGAAGAAAATGGACGAAAATAAGTAAATAAAAAATTAATTGCTTCTATGAATGCGAATATGAATTACAATATACAATTTAATGCAACAAATAATAATGTTCACTTGAAGCAGAATAACCAGCGAAAAGGAAACGAAGACTCCATTGAAAAAATGTATCCCGGATTTAATTAACGCTGTCATTTCTGACGCTGTGCACAATGTGATGCCATTTACGAAGGTGAGAAGATTGTTTCCTATGAAAAAAATTTTCAATTTATAATGTTTTTTTTGTTTGTTAAAAATTATCTAGGAATTCTTCAACGATATGGTGGAAATAATGTCGGTGAGGAAGTGGATGATTTCTTTTTTTTTGTTTTTCAAATAGTTGATAAAACGAAAGGGAAAAGAAGGCATTTGAAAAAGCCAAAAAAAAAAGTAAAAATCCCATGAAACACAACTTTCGGGTTAAGTGAATGCTTTGCCACAGACTATGCTACGAATAGCTGGGCGAGCCTTTACTTGACTCGCGAGTTGTCCAATGCGTCGTCGTCATCTTCACTTGGCCAGATTTTCTTTTCTTCGTTTTATTTTTTTATTTTAAAAATCTCAAAATATAAATTTTAATTATTTTTCCCCTTTAAAATTGTACTTTATTTTGTTTTATTTTTTTTATAGCATAATCAGCGTTTATTTTCGAAATTGCTCTCTCTTTTGTATTGCAGTGACGCTTCTTCGGAGGAGACCAAGGTTGGATATTTATTATAATATGATTTGATTTTATTATTTCTGTTTGAATTATTGTCAAAGCATACAGATGTAACAACAAGAGAGTTAATTATATTAATATCATTAGATGTCAGATTGATTGATACAAGCAGTGAAAAAGTAGTAGTGTTTTCTTTTCTTCTCTTTAGAAGCCGGATAGTAATGTTGAAGAAGAAGGGGTGGGGCGTGAGAAAAAATACGACTTGGATGAAATTTTCAAATTTGGACGTGACGTGGTTGAGGAAATGTTCGATGAAGCGGTTGAACTGTTTGGAAACGAGAACGGTGGTGTAATTTTTGAAAAGCCGCACGCGGAAATATTGTTGACGCGAATTAAGCAAAAATTGGAAAATGAATGTGAGCCAAATTTGGTAGACAAAGGTGTGCTTGAACATCTCGAACTTCAGCTGCCGAAGCTTTATGGGAAAACGTGAGTTTTTATTTTTCTGTGTTGTTGTTTTTTGTAAAATTTAAATATAAAAAAAACAATTTTATTTTCTCTCTCTCTCTCTTTAGCTTGTCTTCTTGTCGTAAAGAATTGAGATTCATTGTGCAAACGATTGTCGTTTTGTGGTTGAGAAGACGAAAGCTCGAGTTGGACAAGCTGGAACAAAAAGAACAACATTCACCGGATGTTGTTATGCAAATGACCACGGCTTCTTTTCAACCGTTGTCGATGAGTTGCGGCTGTGAAAATAAGCTGCTTGCTGACGACTATGCTGAAACGGACGCAGTTTTTTTTGAAAGAAAAAGCAACGAACAACCACGGTAGAAATTATTAAAATTATCAACATTGTCATGTATATTTTATTATTCATATTTGCTATACTCGTTTTTTAGTGATAAGCCATCGCAGGATGAAGATGCGGAAGTTGCTGGACCATCTTCAATTTTGGAAGATGTCTTGTGAGCAATTTTATTTCTAATATATATACATTGGTTTTTGGTTTATTCAATGGTTACTTGTTTTCAGAGGCGATTGGCAATTAGCCGAAGCAGAGAATGTCGTCACCAACGAGGGTGTTGGTGGTATTTCGATGTTTTCTGATTCGCCGGACGAGTTGCTTTATGAATTGAACATCCAGAAGCGAGCAGCATCAAGTGACAAGGATGAATCACCACCAGGCACGGGAAGTTTTGTTTCGGTGGATTACGTGGCTGTGCATCCCACTCGAGTGCGCTGTACCAACACCGTTACCGTTCAGGTGCCGAACAACGGCCAGCAGGTGGTCACGACAGGACCGCGTGCCATGATTATTATTTATTTATTTAATTTATTTTTGCGCAATGTATTTATTTAAACTAAAAGGGATTTTTTTCTCAATTTCAGGCCAAAAGCAGTGTACGGTTGAACGAGAAAAAGCACGACAATGAGGAATATGATCATTCACAAGTGAACGAAAAACATCATTGAGAAAAGCAGTTTTATATTATATTATATTCAGTATAATTTAAATTTATTTTGGGTTATGTTTCAATTTTTCTGATTTCGGGTTTAATTGTGGTATTGGTGTTTGTTCAATTTATTCGCAATTTTCATTATTTCATTATTAGAGATGACAAAATTTATTGTACTCAAAGCGTATTATTAGCTTAGCAGCAACTTGCGTGCTTTTTTTTCTGTGTGACGTCGTTTTATTCTTAAAAAGTTTTCGTTGAAAATGGAAAATATATTGTTAATTTTCGTAAGAATGTGACGATGGACAACAGAAAAAAATGGATACACCTTCATATTCTTATTGATTACTTTTATTATGGAAAAAGAGAATATTATATAATTGTAATAATAATAATAATAATAAAGTAGTAGTTGTTTGTTAGTCAATTTATGTTTGTAGTAAGTTGAAATCAACGAGGACAACACCGAACGACGTAGTGTGAGGAAAAAAAAATAGTTCAATAATTAGCAATACAAGATGTCATAGTGGCCAGGGCGATACAGAAAGTACATTTCCATCTTTTCATTATTAGTAACGTTGACGCTGTGATGATTTGGATTGTTGCCAATTGCCTGACTTTGATCAAGATACTCTATGCGCAATGAAATGTCTGCAACAACAGCAACAACAACAGAATTATAATAATAAATTGAAAAAAAAAATTTGAAAGAGACCACCATTTTACCTAAAGCATTCGCCAATGCCATAATTGAGACGTGTTCACATTCTCGTCCCATTGGTTCCACTTCACTGCTGCAAAATTCGCGTACAGTACGGCCGCCTTCGATGAAACCTTCGAACAAAGCCACATTTTCAAGCATATAGCCGGCAGTTATTAGTCGCATAAACACCACAGAATAATCAGACATGTATTGATCATTGAAACGTTCCAATAATTGTTCTTCGGTCATTCCGTTTTTTATGCAAGTCAATAGATCAGCGAATGTTTCAAAAAATTCAGTAATCGTCAAATTTTGATAACCGAGTTTCTCCATACAAGTTTGCCAAGCATCTAGCAGAGACAAATAATAATCCACATTTTCCTTAAAATACAAAAAAAAATTTTGCTTTATTTCGTCAATTGACTGACAACAAAAAAACAGTCTTGAAGGATAAAAAAAAAAAAAGAAGCTTCACCCTATTTTGAAGTAACTTTTCGCACAGATTGAAAGCCACAGCCCTGTAAAAGCAGTTTCCATCACCTCGAACGCGTCGCAGAGATGTATATTTATTTTGCAATTGTATCGCCTTTTCATAAAATCGACTAGTCGTATCTTGACTGTATTCTTTGATCAGTCGATCAAGAGATTCTTTGCTGCCAATCAATGGCTGTGAAGCGGCCACTTCATTTTCAATCTCACGTTGCTGTGCAAGAATCTGATCATCCAAACTTACGCTGCCCATATCGTCCGATGGTACCATTCTTTGTTCACTGTTGTTATGTTCGACAAAACGAAAAGCTAATAAAATCAAATTCATCGTTAAAACAACAAGACGTTATAACATAAACATCAATAAACAAATTTTCATTGATTAAAAAAAAATATGCTTTACAAATTATATAGTTAAATAATAATACTTGATTTCCAAAAAAAAAAACATACACGATAGATTCTCATTTGCATTATTTATATTTTATCAAACCATTCTTATTGCTGCTCAACAAACGAACAATAATGACAAATTGTCAAATATTGAAAATTATTATTAAAATAACTTTAAATTAATTAATTGTTCTTAAGATCTGCGAAATGAATTAACGTTCTCTTTCTAAAAAACAAAAAAAAACTTATAAAATTCACAAAACAACTATTCAATTATTTTATAACACTTTCTGTATTAATTTATATGAGAATAAAAAAATTCATTTTAATTTACATTTAAAATTTAATAGTACTCTTTGGGGTGTTTTGGATGGTTGATTTTCATTACTCAATTCAAAAAAAAGAAAGCATACACAGCGAATGTAGCAATGAACATTCATAACGAAATTACTTTCATTCGTAAAAGATCCGCAACTATATAATTGGCCTATAAACATTGATTAGCATGTAGCATTATGATCGTTCTCCGAATTATTTTAACGTTTCGTCTAATTTATTATTCAGAAATTTAATTTAACTTTCAACCTAAGTAGTCTGTCAAATAATTGTAACATTATTTCAATATAAACTGCAATTAAAGTGATGAAATAAATATTTTTCATATACTATAAAACATTAACACTTGAAAAACTTACTAACCAAAAGGAATCTTTGAAGATTACCACAACTGTGCTATATCAGCAAACTGTAAATTTGGTGTTTTCAGGTATTTAAAGATATTCATGATGAAGTTGTCCCACACTGAAATTAGTTTTCGTAAAATTAATATATAAATAAAACTGAAAAGGAATCATTTGATTTTTTAAATGAATTTTAAACATTTTTAATTGATAATTTTTTATTCACAAAAACTTTTGCGATTTTGTAAAAATAAACCCTACCGCTTCTGCGTACATGCTGTTTCGATTGGTTAATTCTGATTGGTTTTGGAGCGCCCTCAAGTGAAATTCTGCTATTCTGCTGCTTGGGGGGGCTAGTGTACGGCGGCCTGTTGATTTCTCTGCTGCTCTAATTGCCGTTCTTGAATTGTACCGTTCTCCTGTTTAGAGTTCGCATTAGAGGCGGACCTGTTGGCGCCCGAGCCTTTAAATTCACAGTATAATATAATATAAAAATATCAAATTTATAATTACAAATAAAAAACATGTATTTTCTGAAATCCATATTTTCATTAATAAGGGTCGCTAACAAGAATGCTTTTCACGTAATACACACCTGTTAAATCATAAATGCAGAAAAAACAGCATACTTTATGCGTAAATATGAACCATTATTAGTGTTTCTGAGTTTTGAAGTGTGCGATTTTATAAATATTTTAATCTATAATTAAAATTATATTCAATATTTTGTTATAGATTGTCGTCAGACGTAGAATCAAAGTAAGAAAACAAAAATGCAGTGTCCTCGTGATGTTTGCATTATTTAATTTTGCTATTTTAATCATTATTATTATTATTATCTCGTATTATTTTAGGATATTGTCAGCAATAACATAAACTATGAGTATGAAGTAGCCACATACAATTTAAGAAATGAAAGTAATTTTACAATTACACTTAAAATTAAAATTGATCATGCAGAAGCTTTGCTGTGTTGGTTAAATGATTTTAAAAAGTTTGAAACTATTATTTAATACAAATTTTCAGTTTCGTTTACTTTTTTAGAAAATCAAATTGTAAGTATATAGTAAGAGACTTTTCCAAACCAAAAAAAAACTTCGATTTCGCAAAAATTTTTATTTGTCAACGTTCGATGAAAAATAAAGTGCGGAAGTATCCACATTTAAAGGCAATAAAGAATACTTTTTACAAATCAACAGTATATCTAAGACTGAAGAAAAATAATCGACATGTAGCTTACCGAAACAAGTCTGTTTAAAATGGTAAGCTGTTGTGTATTTATTTTATATTTATTTATGCGATATTATTTACTGTTCTAAGATTCTTTGGGGAAGCTATTGTGAACTTCACACACAACCACCCTATAAATAACTACCAGAACAACATCTGCAAGTAATGATGTCGTTTAGCTTGTTTAATAAGAAAAAATATTTTAATTAAAATACTTTAAATTGGCATTGCTTAAAAATTTTAGTCGTCACAAAATGAATTTTCAAATGTAACTTAAGATAAGATTAAGTCATAATTAGTATTACGGTAAATGTATTTGTTGGAAATTATTCGGTAACGAACTTGTGGCTCTGTACCTGAATTCTAGGTACGGTAGTTTACGGTAGGTTGACGAGTGGGTCGCTGAGTTGGCAAGGTGTGTGTGCCAGTGATAAATGTTCTGTTTTATGTGTTTGTGTTCATTTATTGTGTTGTGAGCTCTCTTTGCACGTTTGTATCAGTTCCTAAGCTTGCATCTTCGTTGATTAAAGCTTGTGATTCCACCGGTTTGTTCTGCTTTGTGTCACGTTAAGAAGCGAACATGAGTCAGATTGCGGTTAGGTGATCATTGTTGATTTGACCTAACGCCGAATAAAAAATTACAGTCCACCAGATCGCAGGCGACAACGGTTTTGTCGCCAACATTTTGATCCTCCGAGCATCGAATCAACGAGCTACGGATAGCTTGACGTGCTGACGGAGACAGTGCCGAGAGTGAGTTCGTAGTCCTATCCGAAGAAGCTAGTTATTGGCAAGGAGCGCTTGGTCAGGCTGCTGAGAGAGCTAAACCAGTTGCTTGAGGAGCGAGCGGTAGTACCGGAGATTGAGGAGCAACTTCGGATGACGGAAGAGCTGCATCGTCAGATTGACGTGCTTCAAGAGGAATTCGAAGCGGGTCTGGACGAAGAAGAGCGTAACATCGCGATGGACGAGTGGTCGAAATATCGGCGAAGCTTCAGAGAAGGCAAGGCAAAGGCGCGAGCCCTGATCACTGAAAGGCAAGCGGTGGATCTAGTACCTGGGAGCACAAGATCAGAAGAGCGGAAAGTATACATTCGATTCGAACTACCGAAGTTTCATGGCGACGTAACGAAATTTTGCGAGTTTTGTGATCAATTTGAAGTCATCATCCACGAACACGCCGACCTGTCCAACACGATGGCCAACCTTCTTCTCACGGTGAAAAGCGTGTGATTGTTTATCCCGGTCCATTCAAATGCCATCTCTGTTCGTTCACAAGCTCTACATGGCTTTCTACGGAATTGCATTTCAAGATCGTTCACAATTTTTGTCAATTCATGTTCGTTTGTTCAAAGTGCAGCAAAGAATGGCCATCGATTAATTCGGTAACGAATCACTACGCTTGCTACAAAGGTGGAGTCGCTCCGGTGAACATTCCATCGACATCTACCTCCACTTACGCTTGCTCCTCCTGTGGAGCCTTCTTCGACACAAAAAATGGTCTGCAGCTACATTGCAAAAGAGCTCATCCAGACGCTTTTTTGGAAACGTGTAGCCAAAAAACAAAAGCCCGTTGGTCATCTGACCTAATCAACTATCTGGCCAAGCTCGAAGCCAGTATACATCCGGCAGATAAAAATATAAATCAAGTCCTGCAGCAAAAGTTGACTGAATTTCGTATAGTCCGCAACGTGGAAATGATAAAAGGCCAAAGGGGAAAAGCGACATACAAAGAACTAGAGCTGCAGTATAGAAGAGATCAACAAGCGGAAGAAACCGTAGGTTCGCCCCACGGCGCTGTAGGCTCTTCTCAGGTCAACACTACTTCCGCTCATTACGGTGACTCGGTGTCGTGTGACCTGATTAGAGAAGCCTGCAGAATGACCGATGTTGACATCAACGAGCTGCAAGTACAGCTCCTCTGCAACTTAGCATCCACCAGAACGCACAAATCACGAGGTGTGCGCGAACACGACAGCAGATCGTCGATTAAGGCTAATGTCCGGGTGGCTCGATTCAAGAGATTTCAACGATTGTTCCAAAACAATCGTAGAAAACTCTTGAATTGAGCCACATCTTAGACAGTGCATAGCTGAAGAAATCTCAAGGCAACATAGATGAGGCATCCGCCCATCTGCTGAAAACCCCGTCTTCCCGACCTCCGCTGCCTGGAGAGAACAAGATTTGAGGAGAATTGGTCGATGAGTGCAGTTGAGAAGCTGAGAAACTCTGGTCACGAGAAAGAAACCCAAAAGACTGCGACTTTTCTCAATTCCGCTGTCGAAATCGTCTGCGGTTTCTGCCAGAAGCGGCACACATTTTCGGAGTGCTCAGGCTTGAGACAGGCGATAGCAGGAGAAGCAGCGGAAGATAGCAACCCACTGTCGACTCTGCTTCTTCTGCCTCAAGCCCGGGCATTTCTCCTCAACCTACATGTGTAATCCACAAAAGAAGAGTCCATCTCCAAAATGCAATGACATAATTAATAACCGTTGGCACCGCGACCCCTGAGGAAGTGCAGGAGACCATCATTGCTCAGTGCAAGCCTCCTCCCGATCATGCATGCCAACTTGACTTCAGAAAGGGGGCGACAGTTCAACCGTTTTCAGATGATCAAAGCAATGGCTTGGAACACCTCTTGCGGCTCTCACTAATTTAAAAACTCTGGTAATACCGGAAGAGTTCACAACGTATGCGCTGCACCATGGCGAGATTGTGAGCTTTTTGCTTGCTGACAGTGGTCCCAGCCAACAGCGAATTCTTATATTTGGCAATCAGCGGAAGTTGGCCATTCTCAGAGAATCACGAACATGGTATGTGGATGGCACATTTCAGTCAGCGCCACCTTTGTTCTGCCAAATATATGTCATACACGCTGAAGCATTGTGAGGCGTGCATCCAGTGCTGTACGCTTTGCTGCCAGACAAGAGCAGAAGCACGTATGATCGGCAGTTCGATATGGTAAAGGGAATAATGCCAGTAGCGAACCCAAGAAGCATTTCTTGTGACTTTGAAATAGCAGCTTTCAATGCCATATGAACTGCTTTCTCAGGCGTTCGCCTGGATGATTTTTAATTTAGCATTAAATATGAGGCGACATTTATGTACCCAGGACTTATTCGTCAGGTACAAAAATGTCACAGACTTCACTGTACAAGCCAAGATGGTAATTGCTCTGGCCTTTGTTCCAACAGACGGTTTAGAGTAGGGCATCTTCCAGACGAACTTCAACCACTACTCAACTGGTTTGAAGAGTTACATGGGTCGTCGAAATCGTCGAGGTTGTGGAAGACGTCCACCAGTGTTTTCAGTGGAGATGTGGTCGATGCATCGCCGGCTTGTCAATGGAGACAGTCGCACCAACAGCTACGCGGAAGCTGCTCACCGCAGGTTGAAAACAGAATTGCGAATGGCACATCTGACCATTTGGAAATGATCTGCGTATGCGTAACTTACGATGAGATTAAGTCATAATTAGTATTACGGTAAATGTATTTGTTGGAAATTATTCGTTAGCGAACCTTGTGGCTCTGTACCGAATTCTGGATACGGTAGCTTACGGTAGGTTGACGAGTGGGTTGCGGAGGTGGCAAGGTGTGCGTGATCTATCCACTCGTGCCAGTGATAAATGTTCTGTTTTATGTGTTTGCGTTCATTTATTGTGTTGTGAGTTCTCCTTGCACGTTTGTATTTGTTCCTAAGCTTTCACCTTCGTTGAATAAAGCTTGTGATTCCACCGGTTTGTTCTGCTTTGTGTCACGTTAAGAAGCGAATATGAGTCAGATTTCGGTTAGGTGATCATTGTTGATTTGACCTAACGCCGAATAAAAATTACAGTCTACCAGCTCGCAGGCGACAACGGTTTTGTCGCCAACAGTATTAATTTATTAAATATTTCTTAATTTTACAATTTGATTTTATTCTTAATTCTTAATTTAATATGCAAAATAAGTGAAAAGCCGTATCTTTACATTTGATTAAATCAACCTTTGTTTTCGACAAATTTATTTATCATCTGTCAGGAATTTAATATGAATATTGCAAGATTTACGTGAAAATAATTCTATATAATCACCAATGCATATATTTTAGATAAAATATTGAACATATTGCATTACAACAATTTTATCTATTAAAGTCAAAATTGTACTTGTAAATTAGTTCATACTGTTAAGAAATCAACAAGTTAAAATTATTTTCATTTTTGATCAGTAGCACATATTTTAATAACGACTTTTTTCTTGAACAGCATATCAAATAAATTTAAAGTTTGGTCGGAACATGTCTATAGCATTTGATCGAGTGAAAGGTGGTAAACTAAAGCTGAAAGGAGGAAAGCAGCTGTACGTATCCATTTGTGCAATCTTGACATTTGCGTTATTTATGCCTTTGATCATATGCATGCTTTATAGTTTATATTAAATATATCTATGTATATATTAAATAAATATATATATGTGTGTATGTGTTTATGTTTGTATGTATCATTTGCACTGTATGTTTTATAGTTTGAATTTTGTTTCGATTTTGAAAATAGTTTTAAAATGGTGATACAATATCGATCTTTTTATTTATAATTATTGTCATAAATTGAACGATTATATGTCATACACGAATGTAAATAATGTAACTGTCTGTAGCACTGTAACTTATATTTTTCTGCTATATGATCATTATCTTTAGTTCAAGTTGAGATTTTTAGTGGGAATAGCCATAAGAGTATCTTGAAAGTCAGAAAGAAGGCTGAAATACATGTTAGCGAAGACGAAATAAGTCATGGTAATCTTTTCTTTCTTATTTTAAAACGAATTTGAAATGATATTTTGTGCAATAATTGTAGGTGGCTGGTGGTGCATGACAGAAAACTCGAAATTGACGGGTTGCAATGTAGCTATTGAAACATCTCCATTTACATATGTGATGGCGATGGATAATGGTAAATTTACCCTAGGCCCTCCTCACAAAGCAGGTAAGATTGTCAATTTTTTTGTACTGGAGAAGTGGATTGTAAAATTTTTGAACATTGAAAAATTGTTAACATGTTGTTTTTGAAAAAAAGTATTTGATAGGTGAACAACCTTCTCCTGAAGAAATTCTCACTTTGATTAGACCACCAGATGCAGATTGGTTTGCATTGAAATCTGGATACGGAAAATATTTAAGTGTCGATGAAAAAGGATTTTTAGTTGCAATGGCAGATGCTGCAAGTACACGAGAAAGATGGGAGCTTGTTTTTGAAGATGTATGACTGTTTTATTTTTTTTCCGTAATTTACAAATTGCGTGAAATTTATAGGGGAAAATGGCTTTAATGGCACATAATAACTGTTTTATGAATTATGATAATGATGCTGAAGGTTACATTATGGTAAATAGTAAAAAAGCTAAGGAAAACGAAATGATTAAGGTAACGCTATTCGCTGCTTTAGTTGTCATTGTTAGTGTTTGGTTCAGATACAATTTTAGATATTATTTTTTTGAGATTTAATTTTAACGTAGTTAAAGTACTTGTTTATTTTTAATAGATGAGAACCAATGCTGAGCGGGCAGTTTCTG
This sequence comes from Trichinella papuae, assembly GCA_001447755.1. Lineage (NCBI taxonomy): Eukaryota > Metazoa > Nematoda > Enoplea > Trichinellida > Trichinellidae > Trichinella > Trichinella papuae. Next base: position 21,403 of record JYDO01000147.1, on the reverse strand, counting down.
GAGATTCGGTGCCAGAACAAGATCAAAAACCTTCTGGCGAATGCGAAGTTTCATACATGTATATGTTTATTATGTAAAAATTGTGCAAAAATTGAAAGCTTTTAATAAATTTTTTAGAAAATTATATCAGCATTCTAAAGTTAAAGTTAGTCAAGAAGACCGCTCAAATGTTAAAAGAGCGAAAGTGCAGGGCAATTTACATGAAGTTCTTTTAGACAGGTGAGACTTTATTGTGAAATTTGATTTGTAACATGTTCGTTAATTTTTTTGTTAATTTGGTTTGTTGATTTGTTATTGTGATACAGTGACATTTGTTTTTTAGAAGAGAAAAGATGAAAGCGGACCGTTATTGCAAATAGCTGTTTTTCTTAATTACGGCAGTAATTCTGTTCGTGAAATCATCTTCAGTTGAAGAGACGTGTTTAAACTGTAAATTAGTATCTGCACTGTGGAATATTGAAAAATGTTTATCTGTCGACTATAACAAATTAATATAAAAAACAACATATGAATTAATTTTATAATCCTCAAACTTTTGGAATGAATGTTATCAACAGAGTCTGTTTATCATTACAGTTCCGTTTTTCTGTTGTTGTTTTGCAATTGTACATCCATGTTTTGCTGAATTATAATAATAACTATTTTTTATCACGTTTTTCAATAAATTATTTTCAATCGAAAGTACTTTCAGCATTGCATAATCATTAGCATGTTTACAGTATGCTAAACATGTGAAAAATACATCTTGAATATTCGAGTGTTACAGTATCTTTCTGTAAGGTTCAACGTTTTCGCCACGTGCTCTGGTATTTTGCTCTATGTGGAAAAAGATTTAAATTCCAATTAGTAAGCGCTTATGAAATGTAAACATTAAAAAAAATTCATCTGTTTTTTAATAGCCATTTAATGCGACTGCTCTTTTTTACTGTAATAGTTTAGTTGCCAGTATATGAATATGCTAATTGTGATTTTACGAACACATGATATAAAAACTTTTTTCCAAATCTTCGGTGAAATATATTAATATTTTTAGGTTCCAGATTTATGTTTTATTTTTCTTGAGATGAAGTTTTCTACTGCCTGAACTGATGTCAAGGAACACACTTTATATTGTTCAAAGTGAATTGAACGCAGTGGTGGCAACTCTGCGCCGAAGTCAAAGACTGCTCGGTGGTGTCCCGCAGGGCCAGGATCCATTGTTGAGAAGTTTTTTTGATTTGCGAGAAGTGCTCAGCTCGGTTCAGAGTCTCGCCGACGTAGCACCCAGTGTTTTCGTTGCGCCGTTTTTGGATGTCATACGCTCTGATCACACTGGTGGCACGGTAAGACGTTCTTTGCTTTGGAAAATATTTCTTTTTCACAGGCTATTGTCACTTTTTGTAAATAATTGTTCATGAAATAGTCAAAGGCAGAAAATTCTTTGCAGCAGCAACGTCACACAGTGTTGCGTCATAATTTGCATGAAACTAATTTTCAATAAATATATATAAGTTGTATTTCTTTAATTACTTTCTGTAGAAGAGAGGCTATTTTTTGATTGAATCAAATGTTTCGTATGTCATTTTATTGAACGCTTATTTTGCTTCATAAGATGTACTGTTTCAAATAACTGTGTTCTCTAAATCTGTTCTGCGTCGCCCTTTAATCATAGCATATTGCATTGTATGTTTTATTATAAATTTTAGTCGAAATTAAATATTACGTAACGGTTTGTAAACAGAATTGTAAACAGTTACGAGATGTAACTGTATGCTATTGTTTTTGTTTGCTAGTTAATGAAATGCAAGTAATTTTTAGAGTATGTTAAATTTTTTCAAATATGCTTGAAAACAATTATAATGTTTGTGTAACTTTGCAGAACTACTCTCATTGCATTACGTTCCATAAAACAACAGTTATGAAAAAAATATCTTAATGTTTTTGTAATCCAAGGTCTTATATGTGGAAGTGTGTTTAAAATTGAATAATAATTAATAATAAGTTACTGTAATGTTGGAAAGTGGGAATATTGAAAACAGCCATCGTGATGTTGGTGTTGATTTAAGGCTACCGAACAGGCACTAGTGTCGGTTGATAAATTTTTATCGTACGGTTTATTTGACCCAGCTTGCATTACGGCCGCCAGTGCTGTTCAACAAATTGCAGAAGCAGTAACTAGAGCTCGCTTTGTCGGTACTGATCCAAGTTTTGATGAAGTTGTCATTCTTCGAATTTTGCAGGTAAAACAGACTGCATATATGTATATGTACATGTATGTGCATTGCATGCATCGTTATCAGTTGCTGATTTGTCTCTAGGTATTGCGTGCGTTGCTTTTGTCTCCAGCCGGTGCTCTGCTGACAGACGAGACAGTATGTGAAATGTTGCAGTCATGTTTCCGTATTTGTTTCGAAGAGGGTTTGAGTCAGTTGCTTCGCAAAGCGGCCGAATCTTGTCTGAAAGATATGGTTCAGTTGATTTTCACACGACTGGCCGATTTTCGCGAAGACCCAAGACATCCGTACGTGCGGCGGCTGCAAACCCGAGCCTCGTCCAAGGATGAGACGTTTTCCAGCCGTCGCAGGCTGAAGCGACGCCGCAAGCACTTCGCCGCCGTCGTGTCGAGTGAACCGTCGTTGGCGGCCGTCGAACAAGCCGAACATTGTCCTCTGGGTTTGGAGGTGTTGGCGGATCCTGGTTCCGGAGGTTCCAGGTCGCCTCCGGCTGGGCCAAGTGACCAGTCGAAATTGCAAGCCGACAGCGTGGTTGAGAGCAGCAACACTGGAAATCAGCCAGAAGTTGCGCTGGCAGAGCAGCCGGCGAAACTTGACCCGGAGACGCTTGGAGCTGACGACACCGGTGCCGAAACTGTCGATCCGTCACCATCGACTGGACCGTACGGATTGCCTTGTAGCCGGGAGTTGTTCAGATTTTTGATTGCGTTGTGCAATCCATGGGAACAGCAGCAGAACGACCAGATGATCGAGCTTGGCCTGAATTTGTTGACCGTCGCGTTGGAAGTGGGCGTGGACCAGCTGTGGAAATTTTCGCTCATGTTGCCGCTGGTGCAGAACGATCTGTGCCGACATTTGATCAGCTTGCTCCAGGCGACCAAAGTGTCTCTGTTGTCGTCGGCGTTGCGGGTCGGCTTTTTGCTTTTCGAATCGTTGCGTTGCCATTTGAAATTGCAGCTGGAAATGTACCTTTGCAAATTGATGGAACTGGCGACCGCGGCCGAGGTGTTGCCCACACCGACCTCGGCCACGGCCCAGTCCGGTCCGGCACTTTCCAGTCGAACAGTAAGAGATGATTTGTTTCTTTCAAGAAAATTTGCTCGATCAGGTTGAACTTGCTTTGAACGTGCACCGTGTTTTTAGTCTACTCTCAGCAATACGGTACGTCTGGAGTTGCGAGAGTTGGCTTTAGAAGCTTTGGTGCAGCTGTGGCGCGTGCCTGGCTTGATCACGGAACTTTATTTGAATTATGACTGCGATTTGTACTGCTCAGATTTGTTCGAAGAGTTGACGAAATTGTTGTCGAAAAATGCGTTCCCGGTCACCGGCTTGACCAACGCCCACATCCTGAGCTTGGATGCGTTGTTGACCGTGGTCGACACGATCGAACTCAACTGTCATCTGAGGATGATCAACTACCGACGCCACTCGTCGTCTTCGTCTGACACCGGCGGCGATGCGACGGCGGCGGCAGCAGCAGCAGCACCTGCGACACCGTGCCCGTTCGACAGCCTGTGCCAGGCGGCGACTTCGTCCGGCTCTCGTCCTGCGACAGTGTACGCGTTGCCGGCTGTCTGCGGTTACAGCGTCGGCTTTGCCGTCTCGTCTGGCTCGTCGTCCACTGCATTCACCGGTCAACGACGGTCGGACGAGGAAAACGAAACGGCGGCCAACGCCGAGCTGCTGTGTGCAGTGGCGCCGCACGCTCAGACCGAAATACCGTCCCACGAGGAGTTGTTGCGTTTGAAGATGAAAAAGCGGATTTTGACCAACGCCAGTGATTTGTTCAACCAGCATCCGTCGAAAGGGATCGAATTTCTCCAAGAGAACGGCTTGCTCAGCATGCCATACTCGCCGAACGAGGTGGTGCGCTGGTTGCGCGAAAATCCGCGCTTGAACAAGAGGAAAATTGCCGAATTTATTGTCAACCGAAAAAATCGTCCAGTTCTTGGTTAATTATAATTATAATTATAATAAGGGAATTTTTAAAATTCATTTTAATTTGCTTCAGATGCGTTTGTGAAATCGTTCGATTTTCGAAAATTGCGCATCGATGAAAGTTTGCGCGAATTTTTGGAAAGCTTCAGATTGCCCGGCGAGGCGGCCGAAATTTCGACAATAATCGAATATTACGCCGACCATTGGCACAAGTCGAACGGAACGCCGTTCGCCAGCACCGACGCCGCCTTCACGCTCGCCTACGCGGTCATCATGCTCAACGTTGACCAGCACAATCCGCAGGCGAAACGTCAACAGCAGCCGATGTCGTTGGATCAGTTTGTGAAAAATTTGAACGGCGTCAACGGCGGCGACAACTTCGACCGCACAATGTTGGAGAAAATCTACCACGCCGTCCGGACCGAAGAGATCGTCATGCCCGAAGAGCAGTGCGGTCTGGTGCGCGAGAACTACGTCTGGGATGTGCTGCTGCGCCGCGGCGCCGGCGCTCAGGGCCGCTTCTTGCGCGCGCCCGGCCACGGCGGCGGCTTGTACGACCGCGAGCTGTTCGCTTTGGTCTGGGGCCCGACGGTGGCGGCGTTGTCGTTCGTTTTCGACAAGACCGACTCGGAGCCGCTGATTGGCCGCGTGATCGGCGGCTTCCGCAAGTCGGCCGCCGTCGCCGCCCACTTCGGCCTGTGCGACGTTTTCGACAACTTGACCATCTCGCTGTGCAAGTTCAGCTGCCTGTTGACGCCGGCGCGCACTGCCGACGGCGCTGACCAACTCTGCGCCACGCTGGCCGAAAGCGCCAAAGCGCAGGCGGCCGCCAGGGCGCTGTTCGACCTGGTGCACGCCCACGGCGACATCCTGCGCGAAGGCTGGCGCAGCGTGTTCGAATGCCTGTTGAACTGTTACCACGCCGAACTGTTGCCTGCCGGCCTGACCGACTGCGAAGACTTCGCCGACAGCCGCGGCTACGTCAGCATCAGCAGACCGCTGCCCAGAGCGCAGAAGCAAGACTCGTCGGCGTCCGGCCTGCTCAGCTCGCTCTACTCGTACTTGGGCGGCTCGGCGTCCGGCGGCGACTCGCGCGACGCCGACGCGCACGGCGCCAGGCAGCGCAACGAGTGGCGGCAGCGCGGGTCCGCCTTGCTCGTCGACTGTCGCGTCGACCAGACGCTCGTCGACTCCAAGTACTTGTCCTCGCAAGCGCTGTCCGAACTGGTCAAAGCGTTGCTGCTCGCCAGCGCCGCGGCGCTCCAGGACGACGACGGCGCCGCCATCGGCCGTCGGCGCCGGCTCAGCGACGTCGACGAACGGTCGTTGGTCTTTCTGACCGAAACGATGGTCAGCGTGGCCGTGCACAACCGCGACCGCATCGCACCCTTCTGGCGTACCTTGCACGCGCACTTGTTCAGCCTGATCGCCGACCACGCCGACCGGCGCTTCCTCGTCGAACGGGCCGTCGTCGGCTGGCTTCGACTGGCCAATCGCCTGCTGCCGAGGCAAGACGTCGGCGACCAAGTGCTCGACGCGCTGCCGGCGCTCGGCGCGGCCAGCCAGGCCACCGTGCCGGCGATCGCCAGACAGCTCGCCCACGGTCTGCACCAACTGCTGCGCGCGAACGCCGCCTATGTTCGTTTGGCGCGCCACTGGGACGCGTTGTTCGCTCTGCTCGAGCTGGTCGGCGCCGGCGCGTTCGTCGGCCAATTGGACACGGCCGGCGACGTTCGAGAAGAGGCTTTTGATCAGCAGCAGCAGCAAGCATTCTTCACCACTGTTCGAGAAGCGGCTCAACAGCCCAAGCAACATGATCGCGGTTACACGTCCGATTCGGAATTGTACACCGCCACCACCACCACCACCGGCTCGCGGAAATTGCCCGTCGGCAGTGTTGGCGATTTGCACTCTCGAGCTGGCAGCGGTGAGTGGACATTTGTTGACAAACAACAACAACAGCAACAACAAGCGAACGGTCCAACTGAACCGAGTAATAATAATAAGCAGCTGTTGGCGACGAGATTGTTGCTGCGCAGCGGTTTGCGCTGGCACGATCCGGACGCGTACGTAAAATGCTGCGAAACGTTGACGTGGCTGGTTCGTGATGCTGGTCACGTTTCAGTGGAGAACTTGCAGCCGTGCATAAGGTGCGTGCGAACATTCGTCGAAGCGGGTCTCAACGGTGGCTTGCACTACACCAATCCAATCGCAACTGCTAGTAACAACAACAACAACAACAACAGTACAACTTTATCGTCAACACACAGCAGGTAGCAACACAAGCAGTATTTGTTTAGTTGAAATTGACAAAAACCGTTGTTTTCTTCTTCTTTTTGTTAGATCTTCGTTGTCTGGCAAAGATCGAAACGGCTCGTCGAACGGTGAAGACAAGAAGAAGACGATGCTCGAAAGTTGTGATTTGGCTTCAACTTACCTGCAACTGTCGTTGCAACTGCTGGATTTGACTTATTTGATTTTCGTCAAAGTGGCGCCGCTGTTCGACACGCCCGGTGCTCCCACAACGACGTTGTGGACGCGATGTTGGCAGCCGCTGTTGCAAGCACTGGCGAGGCTGTGCTGCGACAGGCGCAGAGTTGTGCGCACGACGGCGATGACATTCTTGCAACGGGCGATGCTGGTTCCGGAATTGAAGCAAATCACCGGCCACGATTGGGAAAGTTGCTTCTACTGGGTGCTGTTCCCATTGCTGAGTGCGCTGTTGAGCGCCGACCAGCAGTCCAGTGTCCCGCGGTCCACGCCAACTCACCACCACAACAACAACAACAACGAAGACGACAACGACGACGCTGCTGCTGCTGCTGTCGGCATGGACGAGACACGCGTACGGGCGTTGACCATGACCAGCAAGGTGTTTTTGCAGCACTTGATGCCGTTGTCGACGCTCGACTCTTTCGTCGACCTGTGGTTGGACATTTTGGATTTCATGGAACAGTATCTGCAGTTGGAGAACAACGACCTCGTCGAATCGGTGCCCGAGTCGGTGAAGAACATGCTGCTCGTGATGCACACCGCCGGCTTGTTCGACAGTGTGCCTTCGCTGTTGGACCGCACGCGGCACAAATTGAACGCCTCTTTTCCAGATTTGGCCCACGCGATCGACACCCACCAAACCTGCGTCGTCGACCAGGCGACGGCTGCAGCTCAGCCCGCGCCGGCGCATTCGGCCAACAGCAACAACAACAACAACGACGACGACATTTCTCTGGAGGAAGTTGTCGTGGTGACCGACCCTCAACCCTGTGCCGAAGCCATCATCTTCTCATCCACGTCCACATCACCGTCATCTGTTCTCCAGTCACCGTCCAAACCACCACCATTATCGTCATCATCGTCATCATCATCATCATCATCATCATCACCACCACCACAACCACCACTGCCATCATTGTTACCGCAACAGCAACAACAACAACAACAACAACAACAGCAGTGCAGTGTTCTGCTGGCATTGAATAATACGTCAGCCGTTTCAGTCACTAGTCAAGTTATATTGCATCCGCCTGTTGATATCACTACTGTGGCACCGCAACCGTCTTCCGCAGTGCGAAACGACCACCACCACCACCACCACAGTACAGCAGAATTGACAGTTGATCACAACAGCACAACTGATTCCTCGCCAGTGAACTGAATACTGTTGTTGTTTTTGTATAATTAATTAATTTATTGTTTTTCTTAAAAAATGAAAATGATTCGTTTGTTTGTTTGTTGTTTATTTGTTTTCAAGAACACAGTGCAATCACTGATCAAGAAAATCACAAGTCATCACTTCTGGTCACTGTCATCTGCGTCACGAATACCGTTTTGCTAAGAAAAAAAACAATAATTAATGATAAATGACAAAAAAAAACTCTGTAGCAAACGTATTACTTACTGTAACAGTGTAAATGGCACCGCATGGTGGACGGCTGGATGATTTCGTCAGTTTGGCATAGCGCAGCTTTCCTTGCCGGTGGAAGAGCAACAGTTGTTGGGCACAGTTGCTTGTTAAAAGTGGTCCAACTGAGGGCACAGTGAATGGTTCACCGTCTTCGCCGAATCTGGTCGTAATTTGATTGACCAGAAATATCTGAACAATAAATAAATAAATAAATAAATCAGTCAGTAATAATAATAATAAATAGTGGATGGCTTTTTACAAATTATGCATTTTGAAAGAAAACAAATTAATAAATAAATCACAAAACAACCGCCACGTGAAAATTCGTCGCCACTTGCAACAGCGTCAAAATGATATTGTTGACCACGTGACTTCGTTCCAGGGCTGAATCAAACCGTTCTCGAAGATGCATAGCTACACTGTCAACAATGACCAATTTCACCTGATGGAAAATTCATATACATATATATTATATATACATTGGAAACTTCATCGAAGAAAAAAATTTGACAACGTAAAATACTTGATTGTGCGACCTGATGAAACAAAGCAGAGATTTCAAGCAACGCTGAAACGTTTGCAAGTCAACGCAACGTTGATAATGCACTCGGGACAAGATTTTGCTCAAGGTGAATCCATCTGCAGCGGTTTGTTGTTCTGAATGTTTGAGAACGATAAATTAATTTCAAAAACAAAAATTTTATGCATAATTGAATGAAAACTCGTGAAAAGAAAAGAAAAACAAGCAACACTGCATCTAAATGTACTACTGTTTGCGTTTGATTGGCAAAAAATGTTTCCGAACCTGACTATAATATTTGAATACAGTAATCAATCAATTGGCGTGCATCAAACATCTTCACGATGTACTCAATTAAATGTATGATTTGAATGACGAATGCAATCTCAAAAGTTTTCTGCATAATTCTCAATCAACTAAGGAAATTAAGAAAAATTAAAAAATCACTTAAAAAATTAATTATACGAAAAGAATTAAACATTCGACATCACTATAAACTTTTTTTAAATATTATTTTCATCAATACCTTCTGTTTCTGCAACTCTCCTGCAATGAGATACCGCGGCTTCAGCAATTTGTTTCAATCGCTTGTATTTGAACGCTCCCTCTGTATCTATGTAAATAACTTCACCATCTACACCACCGAGAACTTTTGGAATACAAACATCTACGGCAAGTTGTAAACTTAAAATAAATAAATAAGCATTTAAAGAAAAAAATTGTTCACAGTGAACACTTCAAAATTTTGTTTATCCAGTAACAGAAAGAAATAAAACTCGCATTTTCGAAATGTAATGTGCGTACATACCAAAGTTGCGTTTTACCAATTCCAGACGGTCCTGCGCATTCTGTCATCTGTCCCAACGGTATGCCTCCACCCAATGCATTGTCGAGACTTTCACAAAAAGTAACAATCGATTGAACATCTTCTACATCACGATCCAGCAACATTTTCGCAGTCTGCGCGAACAGTCGATGTTCGCGTTCCATACTAAAATATTTTCGATTTGATTACTTCATATAATAAATGAAGCATCAGAAAACCACTGAAATGTAAGCATTCAATGAAACTTCCTTGCTTGATAAAATGCACACATTACACAACACAAAATTGAATTCCCGACACAATTTTTACCACATGTAAATCTATAAAATACATACTGTTCATCGAAATTTTAAAATTAAAAAGAATTGCTCACATAGTTTTCAAAGTGGAAACTCTTCAGCTGAAATAAAACATCAATTTTCCATTGTTTGCAAAAATAAATATATTGTACTGAATTTAAAATTTGAACTGAATTCTTCTTTTGACTGCTTCTTAACTAACCTATGTTAAAATATATGTATATACATTTATAGCGTTATAAAGTAAAATTATTTCAGTGCATTACTGTAAACACCTTATTACTTACAAAAGTATTATTGAAGTCTGTACTTTCACGAAATTTGAAATTATCAAATAATAAATCGACTTCTGTTTGATAATTTTAAAACCTGTAAGCAAAAATACGTTCTACTATTGTACTGTTTGTTTTACTTTGAACTTTAATTTTTATTTCTGATTCTGAAGCATTTTTTTTCTTCACTTTTACACTTTCATTGCGTTTGATTGAAAAAGACTTTTTTCCAGCAAAATGACTGAAAAACCAAAAGTCTACTCTCGATATTAGTACGAAAGAGTAACAATAAAATGAGATTTCTTTTTTTCTTTTGAAAATCTACATTTCAGTGAACAGTGGAATATTCTATTGAAGCAGATGTTGACTTTTACCAAGTCTGAAATGAAAACTTTTGCCACGCAAGGGAATCTCAGAGGCAACAGCTTTCGCAGCATCTATTGGAGGGTACTGCTTGATTATTGTCGTTGTAATATTTGAAATGATATTTTATAATTGGCAAGGTATTTTTGGAATGCTTTCCAACCAATTTCAAACACTGGTCAGCGGCGTTGGAAAAATCCCGCAAAACGTACACCAGTCTGCACAAAGAGGTGGTTTGCTTTCGTTTTCTTTTTTGAGCTTCACTTGATCAATTAGCTCGTTTAAGATACTAGGTGATCCTAGATCCGCGCAAATTTCCGGAGACTTACAAATAGACAATCCGCTTTCTTTGCATGAAAAGGTGATGCATGAATTCTTGGCTGCTTTTTGTTTTTGATTTTTTGAAAATTATTCTGATTTGCTTTTAGAGCACGTGGCGCATTTACTTCTCTAATCAAGAGCTTTTGTCAAAAATTCGACAAGATGTAACCAGAACGTAAGCAGTGATTCAGTATTTGTTGTTGTTGTTTATTTTGTACTTTGTTTTGAAAATTTTGTTGCAGCAGCTTAATAAGTCATTTGAAACTGGCTTCACGTGTAGTTTGTTTTACAGCAGTGCAGTAGCGGAAGGTTCAATTAGTTGTTCCGTGTACTTTTTTCATTTACTAAATATTTGTTTGCTTTTTCTAAATTAAGCTCTAGTATTTCTTATCAAAAAAATGATTGACAAAATGCAATTTTTACCATGATTGAAAAACTATTCTAAATGTTTCAAATTTGGAAAATTTTCAATTTAAATTGATCTAACTTACGATCAGTTGAGAAAAGTGATGTTCAAGTTTGAACTTCTTTTTGTATGTAAATGCAGATCAGTTCCATAAGTTGTTAGTTTTTAATAAGATGCATGAATTGTTAAAATGTGCTTAATTAATGAACATTTAAATTTTAGATATCCTGAATTAAAATTTTTTACTTCTGAAAGAATCAGGCGAATAATGACTGAACTGCTGTTTATCTATGCGCTTCAATATCCACACATTTCATACAAGCAGGTATGAAAATTAAAACTCTTATGCCTGTAAAACAATTTGTGCATAGGTATAGCAAATGCATGCTAGTAGTGTTGATGCTGTTGCATTAAATTGCTTGCTGAGCTTTTATTTTATTTCATTGGCGAATAAGGTTTTTGGAAAATTGTAGGGTATGCACGAAATTCTTGGTCTCATCATTTATGCTTTCTCTTTCGATTTTGAAGCTTTCAAGAATGCCGAAGAAAATGGTGTATTAAAGTATGTGTTTTTCATATTTTACTCAAATATTGTGAAAACTACCAATTTTTAAAACATTTATTAATTTATTTTTTTTACTTGCAATATCTACATAAAAACATATTTTATCTACCAAAGAACAGTGAAAAGTAGGTGTTTGTGATTTCGTGTGATGAGAAGTGCAGTGCAGAACATTGTTATGAAATTTGAAAATCAACCAATTGCGAAAAATGCTGTAATTGTTTGTCCTGAAATATTTAAGGGGCTTTGTTTTCTTTTTAAATTATATAATTTATGATGAATATGCTGTTTCTCAGTTTTCTGGATCAGTTAGATCTTCGTCGTTTGTTTTGTTATTTCCTCGATTCTCATAGCACTCACGGCAAAAGTACATATCATTTTTATTATAAAACTGAAATTCAAAAGATACATATAATTGAATAAATCGAAGTAATCAAGAGCTCATTACCGAATTGTGAATTGTCTCTTTGCAAATCTCGCACTGAATACAGGAGCTGTGATGCAGACAACCATAGATGAGGATACCTTCTTCTTGTTTCACTGGTAAGTCGCATTTAACGCACAACGGAAGGTACATGTCACTGTAGCAGAATGAACAATAACGTGCATTGCCGACGGTTCTGTATTCAGTATTCAACGGTTGAATGCAATTATTGCATACCATGCAACATTCATGGTAGAATTTGCCGTTGTCGAGTACAGCTTTCAGGCCAAATATCTTCCCTTTACACAGGCTACAGTATTGCACATATCCTGGTGGGATTTTTACCTGGCACAACGTTCCCTTTGCCGGCACTTCATTTACAGAGAAATCTGTAGAAAAGTTGTTCAATTATTATCTCAAGTAGGGTTTTTAAATTTTGTATAATGATTTTTGAAAAAATGTTACTGATCAACGGAAAAATACGATAAATCAAAACGATTGGAATTTTGATATAAGATTTGAGTAGACTTACTGTGATCACTCTTCTCAGCCATGTTTTACTTGTAATTTCAAACTCGTTCTGACTGAAAGACATACAGCACGAAATGCAGAAAGAAACTTTATTTTCAATTTTCGCATATTTTAAAATATGTTTAAATTTAAACAAAATAGTTTGCATAATTTGTCATTGATTTGAGTTTTAAAGTGCATGCATGCAAGGGCATCGTTTGATTGTTTTTTTTTTGTTGTAATTTTGATTGCAATTTCTCTGAAAATTTATGCATACATTTATCATTTAAATTATTTCATAATTCAGGAACATGAACAATGAACAAGTGTGAGATATCGAAATTGATCTGTTTGTCCGCGCATTAGTTTCATGCAACTTTTTTCCAGCCTCTGCTTGAAGAACGTTTTCAACAGCGAATACTTGGAACACGATGTCTTGTGAGCATCTTTTGCTTTTTTGCATATTTAAAACTCATCCACCCGCATTTTAATTAATTAATTTCTTTTATCATACTTGATTGTTTGTGTTTTTTCTTGTTTTTTTTTCTTTTGCTTTCAGTGGACTGTTCGCTGCGCTGATGCAAATTGTGCAACCGTTTTATTTTCAAGATGAAGACGGTCGCGTGGGTTCATTTGTGGAAAATGTAGGCTGTTGATGTGGCAAAAATTATCCCATTGCACTTATTATTTTTATTTTTTTCAGTATAAAACGAAAAAACAGCTCAACGATATTGCTAGCAAGTGCCCGTTGATGGTGAAGTTGCAAGGCGTGACTGATTCGTTGAGGCACGTCGATTTTCCACTTTACAATCATCTCCAGTGCTTGGATATTCCAGTCGAAGTTTACGGCATGTAAGTTCCAAGTTGAAATTCAATTTTTTCAATGATTGTTTGTTGTCAATTTTCTTCTATTCACATCAATTTAGACGCTGGTTTCGACTTCTTTTCGGGCGTGAGTTTTTCATTGAAGATTTGTTCATAATTTGGGATATGATCTTCGCCGATGGCCCTCCGTACAGTATAATCGAGTGTTTTTCTGTGGCGATGCTTTGTTACATCAGTGACATCCGTATGTTGAATTATCATATTATTATTGTTTTGATGTCAATTATTATTAAAGTTCTTCGTTCGGATTACATGGGCTGTTTGAAAATTTTGATGAAATATCCATCGGTTGAGGATATTTTTCAATTAATCTCCATAGCAATGTTTCTTCAGACGAGGGTGAGCATTGTGTTTGTTTGTTTGTTTGTTTGTTGAACAATTTTAATGTTCACCCCTTTCCTACTCTGTCTCCTCTGAAGATAGACGATTACTTGCACAGCAGTGCTTTCGTCAGACACGTCGACGTGGTCTGCAATCGACCTGCGGAATCGAACAAAACCCTGCGGAAAAGTTATCTACCGTTTTCGTTTAATATTTTTCCAAGAAAAAAGAATTCCGATTCCTCCTGCACCTCCTCCTCCTCCTCTCTGGCTGGTAAAAACAGACAAATTTATTTACTTTTATTGCACTTTCTGTTGATGTGTTTGTTCTGTTCAGAGAAATTTAAAAAACGCTACCAACGACAATCTGACGATTCAGTGATGAGTAGTAGACCAATTTTCCCATCGAACAGAGCAAACAACAATAAAAGCAGCAGATCTTCTGCTTCTTCTTCTTCTGAATTTGCCACCTCTACTGAAGTGGGATATTCTGTGGGTTGTGGATAATTTTCCAATTTGCACGGTCAGTTATGCTTTCAGGAAATTTTGGTGAAAGAGAAAATTCGTCAACTGCAAGCCGGCATTATGCTGAACGCTTCGAAACAGCTCGACGATTACGCAGGTTTGTTCACTGCCAGCTTGAGAGAAAAGAGAAAGCTGCAATAAATAATTTGCATCAGTTGGATAACATACATGTCGTCTGCTTGTTCATTTCAGACTACCTCGACCAGGTGACCCGAGAAGGTATAGCCGTTGCTGATACAGGAGCGTTGGGGAACATCAGCGCCGGCTTGAGGAATGTGTCGGCTCTGCTGAGGGACAGTTTCTCTTCGCCGGCCAGGCGCCACAATCGACCGCCGTTGCCAAGAGCCCAACATCCACGGCCTCGGATTGCAGAAACGCCGAACATGAGGTCGATGGATTTTGCCATCGAAATGGGAAAAGAGTCGATACCAGTGGACGAAGCGTTTCAGATCGACGAGACATTTTTGTCCACTCGTTTGAAGAGAGAAAATGAACTAGTTGAACTGAGGCGAAGTCAAAGCTGAGAAATGAAACTTTTCCATTCTGTGTTTTTCAATTTACATTTACTGAAGAACAAACAAGCAGCGCACAATTTAAAGCACATTTAAAAAAAAATGAAGCTATTTATTTTCCCATACAACAGCATGTGTATATTGTCTCCTGGGAGGTATATGATAACATTTGTACATGTACAGAATTATCAAATTGTAAAATAAAACAAAAACATGTTATAAAAAAAAAACTAATTTCGCTCTTATTCAGGAAGTGTTGAAGGAGTTGTCACTTCCGGCAATTACACGAAACAACGATCGTTTCTTATTCACCGTTACATTATCAGCGCTGCTACTTACAACATTAATGACATTGGATACGCCTGTAGAACTAGGATTACCTTGTTCTCCATAATTTGTATCGCCGCTGGACGCTTTTGCCAGTAGATTTTCTATTCTCGTCGCGGTCGTCGTCGTTGTTGTTGCTGTTGTTGCTGCTGCTACTGTTGCTGCTGCTGCTGCTGCTACTACTACTGGTGACGGTTGTGCTGTCGTTTGGAGTGCTACTGTGGTCGTTGCTGCTGCTACTGCTGTTATATCCCTCAAAATTAAAGGTCGTATTGTTATCGGTGTCATCGCTGGTACAGGCGACGATGAAGTGGATCTTATCGTTGCAACACCAGATGGATAACGAATCACCGCAACGTTGGTTTTTGTAGTCGGTGGACGACTAAAATTTAAAAGTGTTTCCCTATCATGCTGAATTATCATGCGTGAATATGCGTTTTTTTTTGTTTTCTTACGTAGATGAAGAACTGCTGGCCGTTGATGGTACAATGATATGCTTTGAAGCTTGCAATTTGCTCTGGTTGATCCGAAAATTCGGCTGCAACAAACAGTGTCGTTCCGACGGAAGTGCAATGCAGCGTTCGTCTTTAATTGTTGGGAAAGGTTGCGAGTTTTTCTCTTTCGCTAATGTTTTCCTGGCATTGTAGGACGTTTGAGAGGCTTCAAAAATATCTTTGAAAATTAAACTCTTCGCCAACTGGAGGTCAGACTTCGTGATCATTGTACGATTGGCCAACTTGGCATACTGTCGACCGTCCGTCAGCAATTTTCCCACGTAATTCTGAACCCAGGAAAGCAACCTGGAACGTAACTCTTGGTCAGCGTCCAAGTCGCTTTCACTCTTACCCAACAGTTCGCGTATCCATCGTTCATCTGGTTTGAACAAACTTGAACCAGTTGAGCTGCTTTTCGCTTCTAAATTCTGCTTTTCAAACGACGACGAATCTTCACTGCCATCCGAAGGCAATTTCATGCGACCGTATGTGGTTTTACCAAATGTTAACGTCGCTTCAGAAAGGTACCCTTCCTCTTCTTCAACAGTAGATGCTTCCATTTCTTCTGTTGTGCTAAATTCCTCTATCGAATTGCTCATTTTCTCTGTCGAATCAAACAGATCTGCACCATGTGACACAGAACCGCCTTCACGAAGGGAAAAGCGTGCTCTGCTGGTCATTGTCAATTCAATCAGAAATTAGGCCTTTAAACCAAATTAAAGCAATGTTAAAAATTCTAGAAAACAACCAAATCGTAGTTTCATAATCAAAAAAAGAAAGTCACAAACTGAACACTGAATGAACCCCTGAATCTTGAAGTCAGAACATAATGGTACTTCAGAAAAGTATCTGGAACAAGAATAATCTTTTCACAAACAAAATTTTGACATTATATAGGAAAAACAAATTAATAAACATCTGTTATAATTGAAACTGAAAGCATTATATATACATATCGATATTTATGTTTAGAAATCTGCTGATTACTGAGAAAAATAACTGATAATTTCACAGTTGTTTTTTGAATTATTTCATTCACGCTAAAGTTTCAACAAACAACATTCTAAAATAATATAAAAAATTCACTAAACTGTAAAGCAAAGTTAAGGACATTGCAACATCACCAAACAAAATAATTATCACTATTTTGAAAATAAACAGATAATTATAGTTTAAAAAATAAAAATTAAACTTATATGATATCAAATGACAAAACCGTAAACATTATGCAAAAGTAAAGAAAAATATGTAATTACAAAAATATATTACAGTAAGAAAAGTTAATCAAGGCTCACATATGTAGTAAAATAATGTTTATAACGAAATACACTTGTAACATTTCAAGTAATGCACATATTAATTTAATCATTTTTAATATTTCTAATTAAATGAATTCTATTTTTAAGAACGTCGAAGTACTCATTGTATGTGCAAACTAAATTACGCATTGTTAAATTCAAAATTTGTTTAAATACGCGACTGTTTTCTTTCATAAAAATATAATGAACACATTTTGTACTTCATTATTTCAATGTCTGTCATGTTAATACAGAATGAAACACGCAACTCAATAATATTTACACAATTTATTTAACTTTGATAACAGTGATCATCAGAAAGAATATTTAAAACTGTGAGTACAATTTTTTTCTATAATCGTAGGCTTGTTTCAATTTATAAAAGTAATATATAAATTACAGTACTTTGTAATTCATCAAAGCTTCATCAAAACTCTGGTCATTTTCAAATTTAATTGCATTGCATTCAGAACATAAGTGATACAAATTGATTATTGATATATTAAAAATTTAGATCACTCTTCGAGTGACTTATTAAACACTAAAAAATCAACGTTTCCACATGTAAAAATCATTTGAATATATAGGAGGATCGTTAACTGGGAGAATGGGATGGTTAAAATCAACAGTTTATGAATTCATAATATAGCGAACAAAATCAGCAATGTTGACATTACCATCCGAATCTTCTTGACCTTGTAAAAGTTGATCGACCTCTTCATCTGTCAAACGTTCTCCTACAAATGACAGAACGATTAAGAATAAAAATCTTGGAAAAACTGGATAGTCTAGCTATAACGCGACCTACCCAAATGAGTAAGCAAGTGGCGCAGCTCTGCAACGCTGATGAAACCGTTACCTTCTTTGTCGAAGTGAGACAAACCTTCAATAAATTTATCACCACTTTGTGGTTCTTTGTTTTTCATTACTGTATGCAAAATTGGAAGAAAATCTTCAAAAGTTATTCGCGACTCTAAAAATTAAAATTAACCAATAAAACTAAATGGACAAACCATTTGGAATTTGACATTATAATTCAAATATACCATGCAATTAAATTTCTCATACATCCTTTAAATAGCTTGGGAAATTTTTACATTTTCGATAATAAAAAATTTCAATGATGTTTTTTCATTAATACCTGGAGAAGGCCAGTTAGCACAACATTTTTTAATTTCTTCATTAGTTGGATTTTGCCCCAATGAACGCAAAACATCACCAACTTGGGTTACGCTAATTCGCTCATCACCTTTCGTGTCGAAATAAGCGAATACTTCACGAGCTTCTAAAAATAAGAAAAAGTAAGAAGATATTCCTATAACAATATAATGAAGATAACAGAGACTAGCATTATTGTACAGTCACAACTTCATGTAAAAATAATTCTCTGAAGATTCCAACACTCCGCAGCTAAAAATATCACTTACGGTAAAGAATTTGTTAAAACCTTACCATTCAGAGAATCTTCCATTATTTATTTAACGACTTTACTACTTTCAAAGAACCAGTACTAACTTGTTAGAAAGCAATCTCATAAAAGTTACTGTACTAATTATACGATAAGCAAGTAAAGTTGTTCTGTATTGCATTCTATTTAAAAAATGTACAACAGAATTGAAACTTCTAAATTTAAATCTTTTTTATCTCACGTTATTTAATAAAAAATTCAAATTAAATAAGCGTAATTTTAGAAAACAGTTTTGTGCTATTTTCGTATCGTTGCTTAACCTGCCTTCCATGTCAGTGAGTTATTCTAAAGCTTGTTGTTTATTTGGTTGTTAAATTATTCATGTTGTCATGTAGCAAGAGAGTAACCACAGAGTTGGATTAACAAGGAACCATGAGAATAGTATAATTATATGCTTTAAATATGAAAAAAATTAATTTCTGATGGTTGGAAAACAACTTCCAAATGAAAAAACATGTCACCTTTGATGAAATCGTAGCAAATGAGATAAAACCTATTTGTATCTTTTAACACCAAAAAAGTTATACGGTGCAGAAGACCCAGAAACAGCATAGAAGTTTTCTCAATCAATACACATTGTCGTCGTTATATTGTTCTATAAATGTTGAGTGAAGTTAAAAATCACATTGCAAAACAATAAAAATATTTTCCATTTTTTGCATCTAATTGCATGAGATTGAATTTTTTGGAAATTCATATTACTACTTTATACACATTTTCTGTATGCAAGGCAAGGTGCATATTATTGAAGTTTTGAAGTTGTCAAAAAATTTTTCCAACACGATTGCAAAATCATTTTATACAACGGCAAGCAGCTGCACGCGGTGAAAAGTGGGACCGCTCTGGACCATCCCTGAAAATGAAAATATTGTAAAAATGGAAACATTTTCTACAATTTTATTGCTTTTAAAAAAATTATTTTAAAAGTTATGAGATTTTCAAATAAAACTATTTTGACTAGAGTAGGCAATTAACATTTTAGTTATATCGGCTAATAAAAAGCATTGTTTGTCAGCGAATTACAAAAAATTAGTTTAAACCAATGAATGAAAAGAACCAATGAAAATTTCCTTGACGATCAGAATGCAATGGGAGAAATTTGGACAATTCCATCACACCGTTAAATTACATGATCATTTCTTCCCTGTTTTTAATTTAAATTATTTTATTGCTTTTGACAAGCGAAATATATAAAATGAAGCATTTGATTAATATAGAGTTGTTTGTTTAAAAGTAGTCTATAAAGATAAACAATTGCCTTTTTTAAAGTTGCTGTCTTTGAAAATTTATTTTAGCCTTGACAATGTGAACAATGTCCCATTTGGTTTTTAGTGAATTAGTTCGACTTGATGGAACGATTTCCATTGCAATTCTTTTCGAAAAATGTCTCAAAATTACAAATAATGTTGTTTATGTTATGAAACTGAATAAAACAGAGCTGATATGCTTTATTTGCAAAATTACCGATGGCGGGACTCGAACCCGCAATCTCCGGCTCCGGAGGCCGGCGCCTTATCCATTAGGCCACATCGGCTTCAAAATTAGGTATCCTAAAATAAATATTTAAGTAAAGCATAATCAATATAGAATTTAAAATTTTAATGAACTTTAATGAATAAATATACATTAAAATGACCACCGTTTAACTAAAAAATAATGCGGCTGCAAGTCAGAGGTGATCAATAAATGCACTGAATAAAAACTCACAGTTTTCTGTCATTTATTTAAATAAAAATTTATATAATATTTTTATTGTTCATTCAAAATCTTCTTGTTCTAATTGTTACAGCATGCAGAATGAAGCTTTTGTAAAATGAAGTTAAGATTACTCAAATGAAATGTTTAACATATTGCGCACTATTCAGCTCTTTTCTGCCCATCGTAATTTATCGTTAAAAAATTGTATTTCGAATCGCTACGTTGTTCTTTCTTCATTAATGTTTTTTTGTTTTGGTCATGATGAATCGAAGAACAGACGTGCTACTGTCACTGCATTCTTTCCGTCTTCTGTATCATTTTGTCGAATAAGCAACCAACAACTGATTCATCGATTGCCTATAATGAATGAATCAGATTCACCAGACCCACTGGGCAGTTAGTTCATCGAATCTGCTCAAATAAACAATTCGATCAATTCTAAAATATTCCTAACAACCCGATGCAGTAAATAAGCAGGAAAGGAAATTCGCATTTCTCGAAATAATTTCGATTTGTTGCCATGAAGCGATTGAATTCATTCTGCTTCATATTCTCTCTTTGTTTTTCCAGCATTACAGACATTATAACTGTTACCATTTTAATTTAACGTTTAAAAATTATAACTAAAGTACCATAATGTGTTGTGTTCTGAGGGTCACTGACTCCGGTTTACGTAATGTTTATTATTAGTAATGAGTTACAAGTCACGCATACAGTAATAATGATGTGCAAGTAATATTTTGGTGGTACAGTAATGTATAATATACAACATAATGATACTGGACTCTTTAGCAAGCCTCAACAATTCCATCTTGTGCAGCAGTATTAACATGAAAATCATTTACAAAACTACTAGAAAAACTTGCATAAATAAAGATTTTTGAAATGTAATACACAGCAAAAGTTCAGAGGTTTATTCATTAAAAATCTGAACAAAAAAAGCACAAAAGATGACTGCATTGCTAATAATAAATATTAATGCATTCTGCAATTCATGAAATGTTCCTCGACAAGGTAACCGCTAATTTTGACAGCTGCGACGAATCAAAATTACCAGAAATGAAACCATAATAACGCGTCATAATAACAACGTTAAATTCACGAAATTGTTGAAAAA
Source organism: Trichinella papuae (assembly GCA_001447755.1). Taxonomy (NCBI): domain Eukaryota; kingdom Metazoa; phylum Nematoda; class Enoplea; order Trichinellida; family Trichinellidae; genus Trichinella; species Trichinella papuae. The sequence goes on along the minus strand of JYDO01000147.1, from coordinate 201 downwards.
AACAAACAATGCTTAACCCAGGGATAGGCAAACTTTTTGTACTATCGACCCCCTATGGTTTTCCTTGATGCCTCATCGACCCCCAAGCTCATAAAATAAATATTATCAATAATAAATATCTTTATTATAAGGTATCCTTTACCCTTTTCACCCTTACTGATTCTCGATCAGATGCATTTCACCTTTACGTTTAATCATCCC